>JAQGAA010000047.1:0-37992 GCA_034696425.1 Isotoma viridis
TAAGCATATTTCGTACTTTCTATCAAAATACTTTACAATTGCAATCTACGGATTTACTTTAGAAGTTACATATCCCACCACACACGCACGGTACAGCACAAATACAATACGAATTTATGTTTTACGACGATGATGTTCAAAAGTAGGAAGGAGAAAGTCTGGGAGTCACGTAAGATAAAGAGAAATTACAAGGAAGTAGAATGTGACGAGCTTTGCAAGAGCTGAATTGAGTTTAAATGAAGTGAAATGCTGGGATATGTTATATCATCACTGGTATTACCATTACCGGTACCACTAACATTACTACCACCCACCCTTAAAAACTAAAGTGTAGAAACTTATAACTAGTTCCTTAGATCTGTATTTTGAGTTCATTCATATACCTTGTTCTTACCCGCATGAAGAATTTTGGTAGAAGAGGTCATATGATACGGACCGGTAGATAGGTAGAAGATCTTTGGTCCCAGTTCGAAGTGACTCATGTACCAGGAAAAGTTTTCAAACTTATAGCTTTTCTAAAGCTCAAAAGTCCATCCGAGATCCGATCATTGTAGTTTCAACCAAGTAGGTACTCTTTATATTATACTTCAAGAAAAGCTGTGTATTACATAAAATACATTTGGTATGTATGTTACGGACGGACAGAACCGAAGAAATCTAAAAGCCTAAGGTATTACCTATTTGAGTTGAAAAGTAAGAATCAACCAAGAAGCTACCCTTTCGTACACAAAAGAAAAGTTCAACTTTTAAAACTTCTTGTACCCCATTATGCCAAAAGGATGACCGTCATTTCCGACGCATTGAATTTGGAATACTACGCCACGTACAGTCAAGATCAGTCAATTTTGAATATAAACTTCATTTAGAACTAGGCTATGAAAAGGTCTGATGTCATTTTTCCCACTGACCGTAAGTCTACATTCAGCCACCGAGTTTTCACACCTTTCAACTAAGGCATGATCCATTTTATGAAAGGGGCTGGTTGGCTAATATACAACAATTGTTGTCTTGCCACACAAGTGCATCCGTCATCGACCCTATGAGGAAATCCATGAAACTTTTTTTTATTAAACATGCAGCAGTCTTACTAGTGAAAGCCCTGTAGGTGATCCTGAAGGCATTAAAAGAGCTAATGTCACAAAGTAAAGCCATCAACTGCCAACTTCAGATTACCCGACCCTTACTTTATATATCTTGAAGAAAAGAATACGCTTTACTATCTCATGTCGAACAGCTTACAAGACACAGAGACTACCTTCAGTGAATCATAGTTGGCTGATAATAATATTTTAGTAACTTCCTCAAACTACCTCAAAAGATAAATGTACTCTGTGTGATTTTGTACTAGCGATACCATGTTGGTAGACTCATAATGCTTAAAAAATCTTTGGTAGTAAGACTAATGTCTAAAGTACAGACTTTGAGAAAATTTTCTTTGAGAAAAAAAAGTAACCAACAAAGTAAGCTACACTGTTGTAGATTATATACAGTATATAGTATTATTTCGATCTCATAATTTTCCAACTTTTGTGGTCTTTTTAGTCTGCCTTAGAGGCAGTTATTGTCATTTCATAGAATAAAATATTGAATTCGGATCTTCCCAACTTTTTATACTGTCATTTTATGTGGTCCACTTGCTTCCTGTCTTCTCTGTCATTTCAAGTGCTAAAGCTTTAGCCTCATAATATTATATTTTTTCCTCGTAGTAAACCATATCTTTGTATTATTATCACAAGAGAAAAGTATCTTACTGTCAGTAATATACTTTAGGCTTTTCATATCGCGGTTTCAAAAAGCACCACCAGTAGCAAGGATTTTAGTGTTGACTCAAGACTTGAATTGATTGACAGTTACATATCCCTTTTTGCCAGCTGTTGAACCAATTTTTTCCCCGTTGACTTCCCTCAAGAAGAGTACAGTTTATGACACGATGACAGTCTCTTTTAATAACCCTTTTAAGATATTATTACTTTGAGTTATAAAGAGCATCAAAATGTTTAGATGATACGAGAGACTTTAGGATTATTACGGGAGAAAGTTGGAAACTTGGGAATTTTTATGGAGAAAAATACCACTTCATCAGCAATATCGGCTTTATCGATTTCACAGGAAACATGGAGACTTTACTTTACTTAATGTAATAGTACAGATGTATCTTGTAAGTACACACATGTATACATTGTGTGTGTGTGTGGAATGAAGTATTTGTTGGAACAAAAATGCAATTCCTTTAAGATACTTACATGTATTTTTGAAGATTGCAACTCGTCGTTTCGTCTTTTACCCTATTAATCTATGCAAGTTAGAATGGAGTAGTGTGTACATGTTGTAAGTAGCTAGACACAGACGACGGAAATATTTATTTGCATTCCCTTGTCGCATGCAGAAAAGGAAAGTAGACTTCAAGTATTCTCTTTTGCTCTTCAAAAGGGACATGTGTTACAGGTCTATAAGCAAGCATCATAACTTGAATCAGTTGTTTGAAGGTTTTTATAGTGAAAATCGTAATCTTCCCCTTAACATTTTAATCAAAAATTACCTAAGAAAATGCATCACCGTATAATCCTAACTTGAATAATAAAATCTAATTACAATTTCCAAAATTCCCTACCAGTAAACAACTAAATAATAAAGAAATTGCAGTTCCATCGAAAACCAGCAACGACCTAGTAGAAACTAGAGCATCCTTTTGCTTCCTTGCCTTATGGTTCATTCAAGAGCCCTTTTAGTCCTTTGTGGATTGAAAAACATGTCAATTACAGAATAATGACAATGACATAACCTTGTTTTCCAAAACCTTCCTTGTTGCATACAGTACATTATTTCGAGACGATTCAGCTAGTCAGTATATCATAACAGTTTACATTTGCAGAACACATTGTGAATTCATAATGTGTTGCAGTTTTGTCCCCAATCCCCAATACAAGCCACACAGTAACATCCCAGACTATTGGAACAACATCTACTTAAGAAGAAAGTTGTTAGAAGTAGGACAAACTTACTTCTCATTTTACAAAGGAAAACACTTAAACGCATAAATTTTCAGCTTAAGCAGATATAAACATGTTATGGGTATGGGTTATAAAGACAAGTTTCATAATCGAATACGAAAAGATTCTTTCAACCGAATCAAAAATAATATAACTGAATGCAACTCATTTAAATTGAGTATGAGGAAAAGAGTTAAATGACTAAATGAATTTGTTCCATTTACTAAGTCACAATGACTTATGAATTAGACTACTCTTGCTGAAGTCTACTACTGCATCTAGAAGAATTAGTGCAATGAGCGTAAAAAACAGACTTCTGTATGTTATTTGAGCTGCATTTCCATAATTTACCTCCCTATAAAGGACATTTTTTAAATTAAAAAGAATCAATGATTCTCGGCATACATGATATTTTTTCAAATTCATATTTTATCATAAAATTATTGAAATCATTACAATTCCTTCAGTTTTGTCTGCAGCACATCCATCTAAAAATATATTCTGTTTTCAACAAAAAAATATTACTCCTCTCTATAATGTTTCATACATTATTATTATAGTCGAATAGTCAAAAGTAAGTAAAAATCTGAGACTTTCTCCGAGTGTGGAATTCCCTACGTAATTCCATTTATATATTAATAATACTATCAAGTTTCCTCCACAGTGAGTTTTTCATTCAT
The DNA here is from genome assembly GCA_034696425.1 of Isotoma viridis. NCBI lineage: Eukaryota > Metazoa > Arthropoda > Collembola > Entomobryomorpha > Isotomidae > Isotoma > Isotoma viridis. The sequence continues at coordinate 3,671 of JAQGAA010000047.1, forward strand.
TCACGATATTGTATTCGAAGTTTCCAACCGTGTATATATATTACCTTAGGGCGGTGTGTTGATAGTAGTGGTGGTGGTAGTTGTTGCTTCGCTTCTTTTTGCTTCAACGTACTCTGCATTTTATCCAAATTATAACCATAAATCTACCCGTTTCGTTTCCATTTGCGATTACGATACGACGACGATACACATGCATATACGATCCTTTCACATTAATTTCATTCGTAACTCGGTGAATGAGAACTGACTAAAGGATTCAATATTAGATAAGGATCTCCCAAAAGCATGCAATCAAATTATGTACTTGGAACGGGATGGAAAGCTGTAAAGTCTATGTGTAGTACAATATATATTTGAAACATCGGCTGGTTGTTCTTTGAATATAAAGTAGTAACATTTAATTTCGTTAAGTACACCGGTATGAGTATTTCTTGCAAATCACTATGATTTACTAATCTGTAAGGGATTATTTTATTATTTTGTTAGAGGAAGTAGGAAATAATGTCTTTTTCTACCTCTCTACTAGTTTTCATGGATTGCTGGGTACAAACATTGATACTGGATAACTGGATACCGTACTACTGACTGAATCTAGCTATTTAATAGAAACAGTCACCTTACTTGCTCCTAACATAATTTAGGAATTGTACGTGGAGATACGCAGTATTATTATACATACAAGTCGACAGAGACATTTTATTATCTTATCTTGGCTAAAAATTATTGCACTCAAATGAATATATTGCATGTGGGCTAATGAGCAATTCATTTATGGTTGGTTATGTGCAAGCTTATTTGTAACACTAGAATCACCAACAACCCCAGTTATATTATAAATATATCATAAGTTTCATAAGTAAAAGGAAAGCTATAAAGTGTCGGCTTATGTATAGAGATTTGTTTATGTAAACGATGATAAATTGGTCAAAAGAAGGTTTCCCATGCCTCTAGTCCACTTGCAATCAACTTTTGGTCATTTGGGAAAAATAAATGTCACAAGTTTGGATTTATGGGACAGTAATTGTTTACCAGGGAGAAATGTTACTTGGCTTAAGCTACTTAGTATAAATAAGTAACTAACTAACTTTAAATTTATACCTGATGATAAACCAACTCTTTATGAATCATGCTTTTACCCCTCTAAATGTATGATACTGCAAAAATATATAAGCTGAATGTACTAACTATACTCGAGGCTGCATATTGCATGCCACTGTTGATTATTTGTAAGCTAAACCATTAAACAATTTAAAAGTAAAATTACGTGCTTCACGCTAAAATTCTCAACTTTTAAAATTTTATTTAAGTTTATTACAACATTGAAAGGTCATTTAAACTGCAAATAATTTGCTCACCAGGCGTGGTACACAAATAAAACATGAAGGTTGTAAAATGATCCGTTTTATTTATGACATGGCTTTACTTCCGAGTGCAACTGACCCATTTATATTACCACTATATTAACAAAACAATTCAACCCACCCTCTATAATATTATATACTAGGTACATTTAAATAAATGTATTGTTGGTTTGTGTATCTACAGCCCAAAACAGTTCATTCTTTTTCTTATCCCTTTTATTCTCAAAATGAACCCAAACCCCATTTTCTGGTGGTGAATACCAAAATATACATTATATAGCTTTGCGTTAAATAAATCTCAAAATAAAAAAGAAGATACAAACTCTTTTTTGGTAGAAAGATGAATGCAAAATGACAATCCAAATATCTCCCAAGTGACAGATTATGCATAACGATACGCGAAACGAAGACCGTTTTTTAGGAAGCTCTGCAATCGAGGAAAGAGTGAGACTTTTCTTGAGATGGATCGACGGAATCGTGACATGAATGGAGTGTGTAACCAAATTGTAACTATACTTACTTTCTTTCCATACACACACATTACCTTGTACATATATAACACGTACAGTTCGTTTTACTTGCAAAAGTGGAGTGAAAGCAAGTTGAATATAGTACATGAGAGTGGAATGTGCATACAGTGGCACATTCCTCATTCATTCATTTCCTTCAAATGCTAAAAGAGATGGGTTGGTTTGATGAATTTGTAAACAGATCTGAAGGAAATGTATGCTACAGGTCGTTTAGTTCCAAGCAACAATTAATAGCCAATTTAAATCTGTTAACATTATGCAATTCAAGAGAGCAGTATGTAAATGAAAGTAAAAGCAGTTAGTTCTTTAGATAAGAATAAAAAAAATAAATTGCATAGTCGATTATTATAATATTATAATATCATATAAGTTGATAAAAAGTTTATCATTTAAAGTACCTGCAGATCTACAGGTTAAATCAAAATTCAACCGTGGAAAACAATTTAAGTAGTATTTAAGATTAGATTACTCCTATGTGGGATGAGTTAATTTTTAAAATTTTACAACCAGTGTTAGACAAAATATTAGCCTTTGTAATTCATAAAACACCATTCACTCCTTCCTGCAACACCACGTTCCAAAAGGACATCCTTGATCCCAAAATTTTTCAAAGCTCTCCTTGTAAATAAGCAAGTAGCTGGGCTGGCTGCTCACAGAAAAAAATCTACTTCGACCAACTACTGTTCACAAGATGATAAGTTTGATTTCCTTTCGTAGGTGAATATAAAGGATAAAAAATTTCGAGTGTAGTGGGTCCTGGCAGAAAGCAGAACCTATATAAAGGACAAAAAAGGGTACTTTTTTATATATTAGAACACGCCAGGCCAGAAGATTAGTAAGCAGTAGGATTCTTAAGGTATATTCATGTGACTAGTGGGACTCTCGAGTTTGCCGACCGACATGAACTACCATCATCAACTATACAGATAGGTAATGTCTAAACCTTGTAGGGTAACCATTGATGTTATGGTAGACTCGGTTAGTAGGCTGACATGCCTGATGTGTCCTCTCCGTCTTTGCTTTACTCTCTATTTATTTTCTTCTATCGTCAAAGATTTACTTTCACCTTTACAAATCCAATGCTTTTACCGGCAAGCCTTACAAGTGCAATGTTCTCTCTATCTTTTTATAAAAAGGCATTGGAAAGAGTGAAATCCGAATTTCGGTCCATTCCAACTGTCGTTTTTTAAAAACATTCTAACCTAATACCTATATATAGTACTTTTGCACACTTATCTTTGCCATTCGTACTAAGAATAAAATATAAGTTGCAGGGTTCCTCTATACAGAGATGAGCTTAGGTATTCTTCTATAGAATGTATGTATGTGTAGCCAATACTCATCCAATTCCCATCTTTCTTCTGTTTGCTCATCACTTTCTCCTTTGGAGGTTTGAAGCTTTTTTTCTTTAGAGGAAACTGGTTCGAAAGTTGATAGAAGAGGAAAGTATGAGATAGGTAATAATATGGCTTCTCTAATATAGAGTATATAGGTAGTAATAATAAGAATGGAGTACGTGGTCTGACCTAACAAGGTCCTTCCTGACCCTTTGGGCATTTTTTCTTCTATTATATAGTTGGATTTCGATTCATGGTGGAGCAGTAATAACAAGAATCGTGGTCTATGAGGGATTTTTGGTCTTCCGGTGTTTTATGTTATATGTATAAGGAATAGAGGATTTGCCTATTTTTCAAGAATTTTTATAACTGTCAATCAGTATGAAAAGAGTAAGTTCCCAATTTTATCTTGAGCTTTCGTAAATGTGCCACCATCAGGTTTAACAGGTTTGCTTCAACTATATGTATAACAAGAATAATACCAAAAATGTTTGAATTATCGTTTACTTTCTAGGTTGTATCGGGGGCACCATTTTTCCGGTGTCTTTTGGAAACACAGCTGAAATTTGTTTGGGTGGCAGAAGTTTCCACAGAAAGATTTAAATACTACATATATTCAAATTCAAACGTTCATATTGTGATTGTGACATATACATACGCCATTGTAATACAAGCATGCTTTTATAATAAATTCGTTGTAATAAATAGATTGTAGATTAGTCATTATCTTCTCAAAATATTGCTACAGGAAAGATTATTCTTATGACTAGGCAGAATTACTGTGTTGCTAATTGGGTAACCCAAGTATATATGTTTAAATAAGAGGATTACAGGGAAATTAGGAGGATTATCTTCATATACCTTACCCAATGTTAAAGCAATGTTGTTATTTGAATGCCGTGATTCAAAACAAAACATGATGAAGAACATTTGATACAGACAATTACGACGAATGTGAAATCATAACCTTCTTCAATTGCTAAGTTTTACTCCATATTACCTAGGGATTTTTGCCCTGTATATTAACTAATTGAATCAGATGAGTTACCCTATTCAAACAGGATTTTACATATTATAGTATTCGATATTCACTTTACATTTCCTCCTTATGCAATGAATGATAAGAGCAAAGGTCATTTAAAGCAAAGATCCTTAAATGACTATTTTTGTTTCATTGTTTAATTCAAATCTACCGTAAATCTATTACTTTCTAAGCTACTTTTACAAAAAGGTAAATGGGAATTATTAGCTCTCCGTCTCTGGCAGACAATAGATATTTTTCAATCTTCTTTATTACATGTTCTTTTCAATACGATTAAGTGCCACACTTGACTACATCCAAATCACATTCCGTATAAAACTCTTCTATAATAATAATAATTCCTATAAAAAAAGCAACATATAAAGCCAAGCCATATATGGGGATATAATATCTTTACACTATTAAAAATGTTATCACTTACAACTTCTTTCTTACCAGTATACAACTGATAGAATTTTGTTGTTTTTCCGGATCAAGCTACTAAAATCTATATGCTTTGCTATTTCATCAAATATTCATCCCGACAAAAAGCTGTAATGCCATTTCGACGAGCTTTTTATGGACTTTCTCACTGTCTTATCCATGCTCTTAGCCTACTTCGCTTAAATTTAATGTCAGATGAATACACGATACGATATCATACACCAAGTTCCAACTACTACTACTCCCCCTTCTAATACCATTAACTCGTGATCCCATTCAAGTGGTATAGTTTCCCTATTGGGATCAGCCATTCTGAATAGTGAATTCTTTCTTAGCCTGATCTCTTCAACTACTGAATCCAAAATCCACCAAGACCAAAATGAATGAGAAAAGCTAGGATGATTATTTTCCTAGAAACTTGAATGTTTACACTCAAGTCATTTTATTCAATGCAAACGACCTGCAATGCAATCGACCTACTATGAAGTTTAATCCCAAGGGGTAAGTCAATAGTTATCTTTTTCAGTTAGTACTATTTCTACTATTATATGAACCTATAACTGTGTGATACGATATGACCAAGAAACTATGAAAAGAAGCTTTCTTCATTTTCTTCAAGAATAGATTGCACGTTGTAAAATTTTATAAATAGGGAATATATTCCATCTAAAACACCCCTCTCCTGTCTCTATATTGTATTCAACTAACTCAAAATACGGAAGGAGTGGTGGGTAAGTACAATCGCTTCACATAATCCACATTTAGACATTCTTGTTTTATACAGAAAGTGAATAATACTTTGAGAATTCTTGAAAATTATTAAGTTACTACTACTACTCCTATTACTGGAGAGATGTATCACGAGAGTGATTCCATGCCATTGCCCCTACTGACTTAAAAAGTACGAATTGAACTTTTACTTCCCTAGGCGCATAGATAGGAGGACTTGGTTCTGATTTTATGTAGGCAGTAGTAACAGTAGTGGTTAGTTATAACTTGGTGAAAAGTACAAATCCGAGTTCCCTCAAGACATTGATTATGTTTACGAAGATGGATAAAGGTAGTATTGTAAATATAGTTCTTTTATGTGGATATATATAAGCTAAATTTCTGCATTTTGCTTCATTTCCGTTTGCACAAGATTTAGTTGTGTGATGAAGCTTAGTTTAAGGCCTGAAAAAAGGGTAGATGTCTAAGAATTGTAGGTTGTTGTAGAGTCTCTGGAAATTATCACAGTTGGAAAATTTTTGCAAGTAGAAAGGAGGTAGAAGCAAGACTCATGATTGATTAAAGCATTTTTCATCCCAAATGAGAGCATTAGTTGGCTTCGTCTCCTTTTTCCTTCCATTTTACAAAAGACTTTACGCTCTTCCTTTCCTATTCCCAACTGGCCCATCTATAATGCCAACTTGTGCATCCACTACTTTCCCTGCGAGGTATGGCAATAATAATGTTTCCTAGCATTCAGCTTCGGTTAAGTAAGTATGAAAAAATGGTTGTGGACCGATGAAGTAGTATTGTGTCTTTTGTGTGCGTTATCAATGGAAAGGGACTGGAAAGGTAGATAAGCTTTTTCTTACTTTATGTGGGATGATATAAGTTTTTTTCCTGAGTTAATTTATTGATGGTAATGATTTAGGTTAGTAAAATTTTGAGTGATGATGTTCTAATTGAATCCAAGAAGATCCTAAGGTCATTCGTAAAACTTTTATGTTTATTACCTGGATTAATTTTCCATTAATAAGAATTTTCTGCAGTATGATCAAAGATGCCACAAATCAATTGTAAGAACGATGAAACACGGCAATATACACATTTTAAAAAGGACCTATTCATATAAAAAGTTTTAATATATGATGTGGGTTATACATTTTGTACATTCCAGACGGTCAACTGTAGTACTATATGTATTGATAACTGATATTGATAAACCATGTCACGACAACTCTGTTTTCCAAATTTTATTATACCCGCATGCACTAATCATCATATGCTTAAATAAAACCGACGCCTTCGACCTAATAACAATATATGTGACTCTCACCATCCGTGAGAAAAGACGGATTATATTAGCTATTTACTCCTCCTCCACCCAAAAGTACCATTGGCAATACTTTGTAGCCCGACGGAAGAAGGATGGTAGGAAGTTTAGCAAATGACTCAGATTCGTGAACTCAACCCGGAGCAACATCCATTCTTCTTTGTAATAATATTACACACTCCGACTTCGGAAACACAATCACAGTTCTTATGTTTGCGTGTGAACTAGTGTGAAAGTAAAGGTAGTAGCTATTCGCTAGCGTGATGTCGATGTCTGTCTACAAGAGTTAAATACTCTGTAGATTTTCGAATCGAGTCTCCAAGCTTTTTAGAGTTAGTTTCTGTCTCTAGACTCCTAAGATTCTAAATGCTCAGTCAGTGTCTGTTTCTTTTGTAGTACGAAAGTTAACTCAAAGGGCCAAAGGGTTAAAGGCAGGAGAGACAAAGTGCCGTTTAGATTTAGCTTCTCCCTGCTTTCTCAGAACATGAACTTACAAAGTCCTACTACTATTATCATCGACAGTATAGGTTAGTGAGGCTAGTATAAATAAATAGCTAAAGAGTTTACTTCAAAAGTTGAAGTAGTTAGGACATCGCTTGTACTTATACGCATTTACCGTTATGTTTATAACACCTCGTTTTGAATGTGTCTGAAACTCAACAGGGGCACATTTGATGAAGGAAACAGAGTCATTTTCTAAATTGGTCTAGAGTTCTTGAGTTCTTGAAAGGTTGGTCTTGTGCTAGTAACAACTTGGTCTCATCGTCTCATCGGTCATAGCCTCATCATTGTATCGTGCAAAATAACATTAGCATTAAGGCTTTAGTTCTATAGCTCTTGTCTTTTGTGTTTGTGATGTGAACATGAAGGGAAAGTAAAAGCAATTCATAGTCAGTTGAGTAATATGGATCATTCTGAACATTACTGTCCAACTAGAAAGATGGGATGTTGTTTTGTTATATCCTTAGAAGATATATTTAATAATTATTGTGAATTCAGAGCTATATGTCTCAGAGTAAAAGTAAAAAGGCCTCGAGTCTACTTTGGCAAAGACAAGAAGTTGTTTAATGTTACGTTATATCACACTCCTCAGATGATTTAACCATCTTTGTACACTACACAAGGGAGAATAATATACACCGCCTGGGTCTTAATGGCCCAACTTGGTTAAAATAATGACAAGATGTGCCTCATTTTCATCATCACCTTAAGCGAAAGGCAAGCCAGCCCATGCGATTAATACTAAAGAAAGTATAGATAGACTGAGTGACTAGAGTTTCCATTTACCAACCCGGAGGCAGTAACATAAGACTTAACAGCAGTTATGCTTCGGATGAATTAGGGGTTTAACATTTAATGAGAAACATCAACAAGCACATCAAAACAGTAATTACTATTGTTATTCTGAAAACGATAGGGGTGATGAGACATAGCAATATAGAGGCTTTTGCCCTTTAATACTTAACAATCTTCATTTCAGATCTAGAATTACGAACTAAAGAATCCATCCGTGGTTTCATACAGCTCATTCAACCAAGTCAAAGTCATCTATGAAAATTTATAACTTGATGCCGCATGAAGAGAAAGATGAGTTGGGTGGTGAAAGATTAAGAATCAAGGGTCTGAAATGACCTACAGGAATTTCTCATTTCTTAAGTCAACCAATAAGTATACAATACAATACATCATCATTAATATTATAAAATGTAGTCTAAAAGCTTATAAGTTTATACGGCATGAACATTTCCAAGTGTGTAAAGGATATATTATGTTATTAGGATTATGATATATTAATAAATTGCGTGTCTGTAGTATCGAATTCCATAGTTTAAGGCACAATTAGGTAGCGAGTATAAGTCCTTCACTTTGTATTGTTCTACGGATCACTGGAACCAGCAGTAGTAGCAGTACGAAGCGGTAATAAGACAGAGTCTTAAAGCTTTGCTCAGGGTTTGATCCTTGGTGCTTGGCACTCGTTCAATAATTCCATTAAGCACCCATTACTTTTCTCAGTATAAAGTGTGAACCTTTTAATGGTGAAATCATCCAAAGGAAAGTCACGCCTTTCCATTGAACCATGTATATATACACACTGGATAATACGATGCAATGCAAGTACCGTAGCAGAGTTTTTACTTGGGCTCTTTTATGTCCTAAAAAATACAAAGAAGGAAGGAATCACTGACTGCTTTGTCCATCGTCTATTGAGCTATTATCTCCTTGCTGTCTGTTGTACTGGCAGTTGGGATGGTATTGGTGCTGTTTCTGAGGGTGATTGTGGTCTTGGTCTTCCTGATACGAACAGGAAGGCTCAATCCCGACAAATGTTGTGCCGATCTGGAGAGCTCTGCTGTGGCTTGAAGATTGGGGTGAAAAATTGGGATCATTTGTTAGACTCTCAGACAGATCGATTGACATCGGGTGTTCATTAATAGCTCGACGATGTCGATTCCCAAAACTTGTGCTTGGACTCATACTTCCAAGATTGGTTGTGCTGCTTCTCCCACTTCGTATTAAACTGCCTCCTGATGCTAGAGCCAACATTGGTCTACTATTTTCTGAATATCTTTTAATAGGATAATTTACATAACTCACTTCACCCATGATAGAACCACCACTGGTAATATCAGCACTGGTAGTAGCTTTGGCTGACGCAGTACCAGTTGGTCTTGGACCACATTGATGTTCATCTACCCCATAAGTTGATAAATGCAAATCACCAAATGCGTTACCACCAATGCTACCGCCAGTAGAAGAGCTACACATCCTGTGCTCATTATTACCACCAATTCCACCTCCACCAAAACCTCCTGCAATAGCAGTGCCACCACCACTACGGCGACTTTCTCCATGATTATCTATATTAGATGAACGTTCCACAATATAAAAAGATGATGTCCCTTGTGCTCCAATTCCAACTGCAGCATTCTCTTTCCTTCTTTTTAAACTATTTGAAGTAGATGATGAGGTACATAATGTTTGGAGCCTGGGGCTAGGATAGCTTTGATCTCTTTGTTGCTGAGGTTGATGTGTATGTGAAAGTGAGTGAGAGGTAGATGCCTGCGTTGAAGTTGATCGTCGTAATGCATTAAGACGTTTTTCCCTTTCGTAGTAAAATGTAGCAAAAATCAAAATGTTCAAGATAAGGAGAGAACAGCCTATGGCTATTGTCACGGACAGGGCTGTTGAATAAGTCTGAAATCCAAAAGGCGACTCCTCCTCATCAATGTTTGAACTTTCACCTTCCCCTAGAAAGTATATGAAATACAAAAATAATGCATTAAAAGGAGAGAAAGCCATAGAAAAAGAAAAGCGAATCCTATGAAACATAATCTTATCTTTAATACTATCATCTTGAAATAGACTATGACTCAAATCACGAAGACGAGGGTAAGATATGAGTGAAGAGTGAAAGTGAAGATGAAAGAAGTTATGAGTAAGTGTCAACACGACACACACACACTGGGCGCAAAATTTAGTAAAGAAAACAAGTCCTCTTTTTTTCTGTAATATAACAAACCTGAATCTTGTTGTTCCTTGGGATCTGGTTGTTGTAGTCTAGGATCAATACCTCCTGCTCCGGGCAACACAAGTGACAATTTAGGTGAATTGGATGAACCTGATGAGTTATGGGCTTGGCGCAGCACACCATCACTTCCAGGCGACAAATCATACAATCCGGATGCGAAAACAGTTGGACTAGGGATCACAGATACTTTTGATAAATTTTGAGCCGTCTTAGATAAATGGGGTGTAGATGGGTAAGGGTTGTTGTTGTTGTTGTAAGCGTTGACACTATCCCCATTACCGTTGAAGCTACTACTCATATTGTTGTAGATGCTATTAATATTATTATGATTGTTGTAGTTATTACTAGCTGCGTAGCTGATACCATGGTGAATTCCAGTGATGCTGGTACCTTCATCATTTCTTTGGTAGTCTGGCACGAGATGAAGCCAAAAGGAAAGTTTATGTGCTCTGTAGTGAGACTTCACTCTAGGCCTTAGGTCTGTAAATAACCCAAGAGGTAGAAAAAAATAAAGAGAATAAGCAATCATAAAAAGTAAGTCTGTAGTGCATAGAGAACACACTACAAACTCGAGAGTTGCTAAGTTATCAAGATGTAAAAAACACGTAACTGTGAGTTCGGGTACTAAAAGTGAAAGCACAAAAAATGCGAGTACATAGTGAAGTAAGTATGAAAAATGCATATAAATAATCGTGAGTAATACTGAATGCAGTCAGATCTACGATGCTACTCTAGTTTTGTAAAGAGCATATAGCATGCGAGTAATCATAAGTACGAAAAGGAAAGAAAGTTAAGAAGTCGTTGGCTAGTTTTTAATTAGTTGAGTAGGAGGACGTGTGCTAAGTAAATAATTATGTCTTGCCTAGGACGAGGTACTTTTTGTCAAGAGACTCATACTGAGGCCACTCTACAAATATCGGCTCCGGCAGCTGCTCCTGTTGATGATGTTGCTTTTGTAAGTTTTCTCGACCTAATCGATTACCATCAGATGAAGACGCGGGCAACAACGAAGACGAAGATGTTCTAGTAGAACTAGGATCAGAGCCACCACCACCACTATTAGAAGCAGCAAGACCAGAAATAGCACCACCAATACTACCAGTTGTAGCAATGTGGTGGCTACCTCCGGTTCCGGTGACTCTACTTTCTTTATCTCCTGCTTCGTCGACTTTCCCCAGTGGCTTAGGAAACTGTTCGCCTTTCACTTGTGACTTAGGATCCCCATTTGGATTTCTGTAATAAAAAGGGATGGCTTCGCTAAACACAACTATTTTATACTAGCGTTAGGTATACTTGAAGTAAGAGCAAATGCTCTTGAATTTTCTTAGGATTGAGATACAAATACAAAATACTCAAAGTAATAATAGTTGATACAAAAAGAAGAAGCACATAAGAGAGTAGTTGGACTAGAGGACTTTTGAACTTCCGAAAAAGCCGGAGAGAACTAAAGCTAAACTATGCTATTTAATAGAAAAGAGAAAGTGTTTAGGAGAAAGTCCCAGTCCTAATATTTTATTTCGTTATTTTCTCCCTTTCGCAATAGGTTCCTGCTATTAAAGCTATACAACTACAAGTATGAAATGTCAAGAAAAAATTTTCAACCTATTCTGGCAAGATTTCCTTCCTTCCAGGTGAATCCTCTTTATCTTTATCTCTTTGAACGTAGTGAAAGACTACCTTGGACCATTACTTATACTAGCTAGCACTGTACATTAGGCAACTTTCCCCGTTAAGACGGACCTTTACTAGGTTCTAAGTAATGTAATGTCTATATCATATATACACTTACATACCTACATATATGTAGTTAGTAGGTAGTGTCTTTACAACTTGTATAATAAATTACTCATGACTCAAAGTAGAAGTTATTAAATCCAAAAAATGCTGTAATACAGTTACACTTACAGCTATTTTAGCTTACTTACCCAACTCTTACGAAATTGGTCCAGAGTCTCATAACAGTTAGTGACAGTTGAACTTCATACCACGTAAAGTTCCCTGTAAAGAATCCCAATTCTTCTCCGCCTTGTCTTTTTCTTGCACTACTGCTTCGGTAGCCCCCACTTCCACCACCACCACTACTACGGGTAACAGTGTCCCTATTTCTGTAAGGATATGGGTAACTATGACCATCTTCAATTCTTCCAGTACTACTCCCAGCAATGCCACTAATGTCACTCCTCATCATCTCGGTCTGGGTCGAGTCATTCTCATAAAAGTAAAGGGGTACTCCGAACACGTATAAAAGGTCTTCACCGTGAACACATCCAAGTCTCTGTATTAAAGAGATGAGCCCAATATGCAATACTCATAACGTACAACATAATACAGTACACAACACGCACAATGAAGTAGATCGTATCTCCTAAAATGTGATCTGTCTGAGCCTTCTGTTCCCTTTCGCCTCATATTTCGATCTACTTTCTCTCAACCACTTTCACCATGTCAAAAAGTTTATTGTAATGACAACCTATATATATATTTCGCCCGAGAGGACAGCCTACATACTATCCGTGTATCATATTGTATCTAAGTAATAATCTAGAATGGAAAAAGTAGCACAAATTACTTTGATACAACTTATTCCATTTCGGCTCTCACTACAACATCCTTACAAGAAGACAAACCTATAGAAGAAAGCTACACACTAGATTTTTATTTCATCATACCTGTTGGTAATCCGAAAGCTTGGACTGGTAATCGAACACATAGAAGTAAGCTCGGCTTCGAGAAGATTGTGAGTGTAAATCTCCAACTTTTGTCAATGGAGCAACAACCTATACAAAAAAAAACATAGGAACAAGTAGTAGTACACACAGTTAAAATAAAAAATAAACCCAGTGGATCGCTTGTGTTCTTAAGTATTTTTTTGAGTGTTTGTACTTTCTAGCAAAAAACAATGGCCATATTATTATCCTTGTCAGTTTAATGCTTTCGCATTAAACCATACTTTATACCAAATCTTGTTCCGTTCTTATCGTAAAAATATTATTTTGTCATATTGAAAGAATGAAACTCATACTTCCAACACAATACAAGAATATGATACCCAAAAAAGACAAGAGGGTAAAGAGTAATCCATAAGTATACCAGATGCTCCTCCATGGTACTAAGCGTAATCCGATTTCCTGCTGGCCTTTTACTCTCTACTTTCAACTTTGACTGAACTCTCTAAGGGCCTAAGCCTTGCAGACTACTAGAGGCAAAAAATGAAGAAAGACAAGAGAATGTTATGGAACCAACCCAACCCATCCTGTCTGGTTCCGGTATCAAACATGAATTCTTCAATCTACATATTTATGCCTTTTGTTCTATAATATGTAGAATAATCTGAAAGATCATAGTAATAATCCATTCTTTCTTGTTTCATGAATTCTGTCTACAAGGATTTTACGCTTTACATTTTCAAGTATACAGCAGCATCCTTTGCAAGTATTTCATTTACCAAGTTTACAAAATACTTTCCCCTCTTGGATGCTTTTATTGGACTAGTTGTTGCTACAAGAGGTTTTGCACTTGTACCAACAATATCAGATAATCCTCGTAATAATACACAGTGAAATGTAATTGTTCTTTAATGCAAAATGTTGTTCAGCTTGGATAATCACTTGTGCAATAGCTCATGATGATAGGCTAAAAGTGCCTTTGTTGTAATACTACTAGTCGGAAAAGTAGTGAAAGCACCCAGGTACTCGTATACAGACTTAACAGACTAACTGTGAAGCAATTAGCAGTTGCTTTCACCGTTTGAAAAATTGTAATCCTCAACTCCAGTTCATAAATGTCAAGTTAAGCCAGTCTTAATTAGAAAAGTAGAGCCATTTTACATTTTGCATTTTATCCACGCGCTTACACAAACTAAGCACAAGTTTAATCTTAAGAGACTTTCTTAAGAGTTTTATTAGGTAGTAGGTAGTACACTATACTATACTGTGTAGTAAGTAGTGTAAAAGACGAGGAGAGTTATTATGAAGAAAAACTTTGAGGAATTAATGAGATAATGAAGTCTTAAAAGGAGGTGATTTCCATATTTATTTCATAAACTTACTTGTGCGTCCGCCAAAGCATCTAAAGTTTCCTCCCGGACGTTTAACGGATGTTGAGCTGGTTTTTCCCAATCTGTGTACTCGTGAATTGCTCCAGCTAGAATCTCATTTCGGTGAAATCTGCCATTAAAAACAGAAATAATACAGAATATGAATGAGGATAGTTATAATAAAAGAGGCCATTTGGAAGTAAAGTAGTATTTTATTTTCTCATAATTTTAATTTTCTTAATTACATGTTCATCCGCAGAGCTTAATGAGTTTTCGATAAATGATGATAGTAATGACAACCAAGGTTTATACACAGTACTACTACTACTGTTTCAAGTAATGTTGTAGGTAAATTAGACTAGGAGACTGGTAGTACTTGGTTCTGTTTTTGGTACAAATGTCAATGTCCATGTTAATAAATGCTTTACAAGTACATTCATATTATCACAATTGCAAAGCAAACTTGTTTACTTTTAACCTTTTATATAACTCTGCTTTGCCATGATATACAATTTACGATAGGAAAAACCCTAGTAATGCACATGTTTTTAAGGTTTTAAGGACATTTTAGAGCAGAGTTGATCGATTGATTTTAATTGATTTATTTTCCTTACTACTGATGAAATCCAACCTATAAGTTTAGGCAATATTTGCAAATTGTGTCGTAGCTAAAGGAAAACAAAATTAAGTATTGGCAATCCTTCCGTGGAAATGCAATCTAAATATTAGCAAAGTATTAAAATTAAATGTGATAGGGACAGAAGTTCAATTACGATTGTTTGCATTGATAGGTACATCTGTCAGAAAACAAGCTCTGCTTAAATTTACTGTCACCACTGTCACACAAAAGGGAAATCGATACCTTTAATGATCGGTGATTTTGTCACCAATTATTTTAGTTTTGTGATACTTTGTCCAAGTTATCGAGATAGTGCATGTTTAGACCTTATATTTCTTGTGACTTGTCATTAACCACCCTATTTACAGAATGCTTATGACTAATGTAAATGACCTAGTAACATGTATCATAAGAAATACAACAGCTATTATAGCTCATTGTAATTTGATGCATTTTTGGCCTGTAACACATAAAATTTTTCTCAGTGGTAGCATTTCAAATCGAAAGTCTAACCACAGTAAGAGTAGAGTAACCCATAATATCAGAATTTGGAATTAATACCAGTAGTACTAACCTGTAGTATTTTGTAATGAACTGTTTCAAAAGCTCTCTCCGTCTCTCATTTTCCATTCCATATGTAGCATCATGGTTACTCACTTCGGGTAATATCTCCGCCTTTACTACCCCGAATAAAAGAGGATAATGAGACACTCGGTTCATTATCACATTGTCCGGTGGTAGTTCGTTCTTCACCACAATCCCATCTCCACTTGGTCCAAATAAGCTCCACAGCTAGAGAAGACACATTACACGTGAATATAAAATTAATCCAAGTTACAAAAGCTACCTATACATATATGCTTAGTATACATACTTAATGATATTATACATAAAATTACATGATTATTGTCAAATCCTCATTTATCCGAATTCATCCCAACTTCAACTTCTCAGGCTAACCCAACTACATCAGATATTTCTCTTCCACAAGTAACCAGCAGAAGTGAAAAGTTACAAAGTATCTAACTATCCACCATTCCCGTTTACCAATAATATTAAATAGGATGTACATAAAATTACCCCCTTCGACTTTCTCCATACTTGCACTACTCCCTTATTCCAGAAATCACATACACATTCAATATCATCATACCCTATTTCCTACTATACACAGGGAAAAACCATGAAATGGCAAAACTTCAAAACTTATTTTCCCTTCCTTACCACTGATGGTTTCCCCATTTCTACAAAGCTAACTTTACCCATCGGATCAAACGAACCACAAAATTGCCTTTACACAAGTCAGCCGAAATAGACACAAATCTCTCGTTCTTTCTCTCTTCTCTAAATTTACTTTCAAAATGCATTGAAACCTATTTATGAATAATTTACGAGGTAATATTTATGAATAATAAATAAAACACCCCTTAAAAACCTTGTATCCTTACATATGTATATGCTTAATATGCGTAGTACATATTTCAACCCTACACACGTTCGGATTCACACTTCGCTTCACTAGTTATCATTTACTGAGAGTAAAATGAAAATCTCTATTTATCTAAGAGAAAGGAAACCGTCCCTCTAGTCCCTGACCTTAACGTAGCGTTAAATTGGCCACTTATGACTATAGTATATCTTTCGTTTACTCATCCTTGGTTTGACTTGTAGCATAAATAAATACAACTGACACGGGTATATTTCACACCACAAACTTGTAACAACGAACATGAGATTCCTCTCTTAAAACAAGAACAAGGAAAAGTACTACAAACTGCACTGTACTCAACCACATAAAATAGGTAGTAGTGGTCAAGGGAAAAGCTGAGATCGAAATAGAAATTGAAACTGAATATTATATTGGGAAGAGTTCTCTCTCCCACAAGAAATAAAGGAGCAATCTAAGTCAGAGAAGGCAATAAAAGGGGATTTTGTAAGCCGAGGAAGAATATAAAATTCATGAAACCCATACATTTCTTATATTTACGAATTCATTCACTATTTCATTCACATATATAAGACTAAAATATAGTAAAATAATATGCAATATTATTATACATGTATTATCTTGCATTTATATGTATATAAACATATATTTGAACTATCATTCCACAAGTTTACTACATTTAAGCCAAAACTTCAAGATAGACAGGAGAGTAGACATACCTCAGACTCAAGAAACTGTCTCACAGGGACTTCTCTAAGGCACTCCAACATAGTAGACGAGGGTTCAGGAGGGCATCGCACTCGTTTTGCAAATCTCTTACTTAACTCCGGTCCTTTGGAAAGGTCAGATGACAATGGGGACAAGGCAGAGCCCGAACTTAGAATCACCCGATGGAATAATAGACCTGAGAAAGTTTTTAAAAAGTACAATGAATGAATGAATAGAAAAAGTGTTTTCTTTACGGAAACAAAACTCTATACTTCCTTTCTCCCCCTATGCTTTTTTAGTATTCAGATGAAATTTTGCAATGAGGATGATTTTGCAATGAAGCGTCTTAGAATTTGGAACAAATCTTCCACTTGAATGTCACATTCTGAATGAAAGATTTTTTGAAGTTCTATCTTCTTTCTAGACATCTTAACTTAAGGCGTGTATGTATGTAGGGATGAGATTGTACTAGTTGGACAAAGGCGTTTGCCGATTTTAGATATATAACAAAATACACTTCGGTTCAAACGGAAAGTGCCTTTCCTACTGGTATGTTTCTCATCGAAGAGTAAGTAACTCCCACTACCACAAATCAATATATATATATTGTATATTGTGAAATTGCGAGAAAAAGTTCACAGTTAAAGAGCCTTTCATCTTTTTGCTTTTTTTACAATAGAAGAAATGAATATAATATTATATACAATGTACTTATATATACATAATGGGATTTCGGATTTTAGCTCTTTACATAGGCATATTGTGTTTAGTTTTCCTAAAATTCACTTAATATTCGACAGTATTTGTAGTAAAACATCAGACAACAAAGTAACATAATATTCAGCAGAATGGAATCAAGTCCACCACAAAACTTGAAGTAGTCTATGAAGTATGAACCATATTGAATTTCAAACTTTTCATAAATGATGTGTTGGATTTTTTGCCCATTATCCAACCGACCTACGAATACAATTTAGCTCAAAAATTTCATCTCGTACTTATGAACAATACTTTTAAAGATTTGAAAAGAGGTCGACCTGGTGGAACATTAGTTCACTATTGTTGCAAATACGAATGGCCGCAAATCTATACCTGTCTTCTTGTGTCTACTCTTAAGAGTTGAACAATAGCAAGGGGCCAAGGGTAGGTAGGGTTGGGTATGAATGGTAGATATGCTAGGATTTAAGGCTGAATCGAGTCTAGAGGTAGATTCTCGATCTCGATGGATTGGATGTTTCAATTCAATAGCTTTTTCGTACTTTACTTTCTCCTCATGAAAACGCGAGTTAGCGGTTCTTCTTTGGTCTCTCTCTTTATCCCTCATTCTGTTTGTGTGTGTATGTATATATGTCTATTGGGCATTGGGATTTCTCTTTTTAGTCTCGGTTGGCTTGGATAGATCACTTAGGTTCCTCTACTCGTTTTGATACTACTTATACACAAAGATATTACATTGGTCTCTACCAAAAGTTGAAAGTGAAAGTAGCCACCCAAGCCGAATTTGATGAGATATTTTTTTTCTTCTAAATATAATAAAAACTCTAAAGGATAAACAGCAAAAAAAGAGAAACAAACTAAATTTCTATCTTAGCTTTTAGTCATGTTTACATCTATATATTTCTGAAACCTTTCTCCAAGTGCAATATTAAATATATTGACACGAGTACAAATAAATAATACACTTTCAGTAGTAGCGCTCTTACATTACACAAATATTCTATTCCTCTTAAGGTATGTAGGGTAAAAACTAAAAAAACCAGATACATTTACAAACAAAAAGAACAAGGAAACCTTATATATGAAAATACTTAAAGTGGCCAATGTTGACTTAGCTTTTAGTGTTATACGTTACATTAGAAGAGGTTTGGAACTTAAAGGTGATGATATGATAGTATTAGGTACTAGTGATATTGGTGGTGGTGGTGGATCTGTCTGGACCTATTGAGCTAACTAAAAGCATCGATGGATCTTCTTCTTCTTGTACCTTGGCAGATAACACATATATACAAAATACAAGTACACAAATACACACAACCCTTACCAAACACTATGTTTCAATACACAGGTAATCCTAGTTCAACTATCACAGTATACTGAATACTTGTACACAGACATAAGGAAATGGCCAGGACGTGAGGAGAATTGGGATAAATTAGGAAGTCAAGTCAAGCCCTTTAAATGAAAAGTCTGATTCGGTTTCACATCATAGTGGGACGAGGGTAGAACAAATCCAAAATTTAGACTAGACGAGAGGTTATATCTTCTCATTCTAGAAGCACCCGCTACCACCACCACTTTCACCACTAGATAGTCTCACTTATGTCTTGAAAACTTGGAAAGGCTTCCTTACTACTACTAGGATTGTTAGATGTGATTCCTTACTACTATGAGCTTTACTTAGTTTGTGTCAACATGCAACATGCTGAGGCAACGAAGCTAAGCTAATAGTGTGCTAGTTTACTCCAGGTCTTGGCTGTTAAAGCCTTGTGTTCTATCTATTGCATTACGTTATATTATATTGCTTATAAATTCCCCATCGTTCTACCATGTATGTGATGTGATATTCTTCAATCCTCACCAAAATCTTCTCGATTTCTTTTTCTATCCTTTCGGCCTTGGTTACCACTTTGGTACAACTACCACACACACACACTACTGACTTGTATTATTTCCCTATATTCCATCCTCCTTTCACTTCCTCTACCCTCAAGACTCAAGAGAAAGTCTATTTTTTCTATGAAGTTTTTTTTCTCTGATTTACTTCTGCCCGTTGTCTCCTCAGAGAGGAGAGAGAGCTAAGAAAGATGGAAACAGTCTTTTGTACTTTTTTGTGTATGCTTTTTAAGAATAAATCTCAATATGTACTGTACTTCTGGTGACTGTATGTAGTGAGTTGTATTGTACCCCTCTTATGTAATAATGTTACCCTTCATATACTACGCTACTTGTTTAACAAGCAGAGTTACTGTTCATATACTTTGGTTCATTTTGTTTGAATTTGAAATGAATAGGTCACAGCTGTGTACAATATGTTGTATTATGGGTTTGAAGCATATATATATGCATTTGTGGCTATTTGAGGTAGTAACTCACACAATTAAGTCAAAAGCCTCTCTATTCATTCGCCTCCATTTAAATCTTGATTAATTGTTTTAATGACTATAGAAGTTATATAATCCTAGTTTATGAACAAAACTAGAACTAACTGTACTAAATTCATCTCAAATCCTTCCTTAGCAGTAGTAGTAAGGGAAATACTTCACTCGTCTCCCCAAACGTCTCAGCCAGAGTCGGCAGACAGAGAAATGGAGAAAGCAAAAAGAGTGAAAGTATCTGTATGTTATTGCATGCGAGTAGTGCGAGTAAGAGTGTGACTAGGTTACTTATCCTACTTGACTTGGTTTTTGCTACAGAAGATTACAGCCATTGAAGTATTCCATTGTATATATATATACCCCTACCGCACACTCACATACCATCAGTCAATACGGGAAATACCATATGTGTGAATAATAGCGTCAGCATCTTATCTTAAGTTTCTTTATGACTGTGATAGACGGGACGGAAGAATCAAATCAAAGCTGACTGGGTTTTCCTTCTTTAAAAAAATACCGGTTTACTCATTCATATCATTCAGATTCTAAAAATTATATATTCTCCATCTTCTCAAAGATTTAAGAGGGTCCTTTGTAGAATCACAAATATGTCGCAATTCTAACTGTCAAGTAAAGCATGTGCCTTTTAGAGAGAAAAAAAATTCCATTATTTTTTTTGGTTTTTTCCCTTCTCTTACTAAATGGTTATTTAAATGTGATTATTTTTTATGAACAGATTTATAGATTATTTGATCAAATAAAAAATTTAATTTAAAATCTTATAATTTTTATAGGTATGTGTATATACAGAGCGTATAGATCGATTGGTATTTCTTAAGCTTTCTCTTTTTTTAGTATTTTCATCAATATTATAGTTCGGTTTAAGACTACAAAGTGACAGAATTCCTAAATTCTTTCTTAGAATTTCCTTCCGTCGATATTACTTCTTCGACGACCTGTTTCCCTGCTGTCTGTTCTAAGCAAACGCTTAAAAGGTTCACTTCAAGAAGAAGACTGAAGACAGATGCCAAAAGGTTGAGAGCCATTGCCAAATGCTTGGTTCAATCAATATACTATAAAATACAGAAAACTAAGCTTAAAACAGAAGCCTAGTGTGTATGTAGAGAGCACTTTATTTCTGGCATATATGTTAGTATGAAAATACCTCCTCGTACTTACTTACTTTACGTACATATAACATTAGATCAATGACAGATTGTCTGTTATAATATACGAACACAAAACTTTGGCTCAGATTTCAATCCAAATTTTTTGCTTGCTCCCACTACCCCTATCAAATAGTGCAAATATACTGGCAATGATTTCTTTTTTCCAGAAAGCAACCCCTCTGTGGTTCATGTTTCTGATTCCTATGCAATCTACTTACTTAAATCCAGAGCTGACAAAAAAACTTTTTCAAAGCTACAGTGTGTGTATATTATACACAGATAACACAAACTATGAAGACTGAACAGTGAAAACTTTTGCATATTTTTTTAACGCTATTTCTCTAAAATTAAGTGAAAGAAATCGGATACCCTGAACGAAAAACACAAAGCCAAGGCGCCCAAGCCAAGAGATCTTGTGCATTCATGAATCTACATATTTCATTTCATATCATTATGAGCTACGAACTACTTTAGTTTAGTTTAGTGGCAAAGCCTTTTATAATACAAAATAATAATACCAAGTAGACAAAATTCTTCTATGTGAAAAGAATGCCTGTGTGTATATGTGTGTGCGATGTCATGTCATGTATTATGTCCAAAACCAATAGAGGCGGAGGTTGAATTGAACTCAAGGTTCAAAAAATTCCCTGGTTGGTTGACTTCCTCAAATATGAATCGGGTAAGCTAATAAACCCGAATTTATTTGATATGGCTGGATGACACAAAGATTTCTTTTCTTTTCTTCATCACATAAGCAAAAAGTCTACCAACCCGGGTGGTATATTCTTGGTTTCTTTAGTATTAAGTAGTTGGTAGGCATATGGAATAAAAGATATTTCTCTTTCTTCTTTCGTATTCTTTTTCTTCATATTATTATTATTATAGAGTAACTTTCAACTTTTCGTACTTCCAAACACATAGAATCGAGATTCGAGATTTCGAATCACTTTTTCTTCTTGTCGTCCTTAGTCATTCTACCCAGTCCTATTTTAGCTTTATCTATCCAATTCCTTGGAGCTTTTTGCATGAATTGTAGCCACCCCACCACTATTTTGGGGCTACCAACTACTACTACATGCTGCAAGCTACTTACTTAGACTTCCTATTAAAATCAGTGACTCGGGTTTCTAGATTTAGATTCTTCATGAACAAAGTCTTCCTGCTGATTTTGCACAATTGGACTTGAATAAGTACGACATGCGAGTAGAAAGCAGCAGTATGTTAAGATTTAGTGTGTTAGCAGCAGTATTAAGTACTACGAATACGTAAGAGCGAAGAATGTGATGTGAGTTGTTGGATTTATGTTCAGTAGTATGTGTACGTGAGTGACGTGACTGAGACGCTATTCAACTGATTTTAATTATGTAGGTGGTACTTTCTCTGTGTAATATGCAGTATGAAAACTCACACATACTTAACTTTAGTTTGCCTTGGAACTTATATATCTGAGTCCTTCTGTCTTTTTGATTTTAACCAATGTGAAGTCAAGACCTTGTGATGGTGTAGTACCACCACTTACCACTACTAGCAACGTGATGCAATGCGAGTAAAATGCTTACAAGGATTTAAACAGATTTAACTTAAGCGATTATCTTGGGAAAAGTATGGACCATGGCTTTGAATCTAATCTGAAAGCATATCATATAAGAAAGAAGATACAAGCTTGGAAGAACAGCCAGAATCAAAGATGATCGTTAGTTTTCATCATCATTACCGTTACGTTGCATTACTTCGTTTTGTGAACCTCATTCCGTAATGACTTGGTTCATCCGCAGTCTTTACAATTACTGGGAAACGTGACTACGGTTTTTTGTCTTATTCTTTGTTAGAAATCCAATTTTGAAGGTGCAAATTACTCCTTAGAATTTCCTTCATTGACACTATTCCACACAATGTGAACCAGTTTCAAAAGAAGAGTCTTATTCATGAGTATGAGCCATATAATTATTTCTGTAGGATTCCTATGCAAAAATTAACAGTAGAAGATTACTATCAACATTAACTACTTAGCAAATGACAACTCCACATCACGTTAACCAACTGCACAAAGCTTTTATTCATCAAAAGAATTAGTCGCTTTGGTAAACTCTAAATAATGTGTAAAGGAATAAATTGCACATTTATTATTAATTCTATGGTTAGCCTACAGACATATTATTATACCTTTTGATGAAAGTAACAAATTGTAGACTTAGCTGTAGATAGGATTAAATTATTTTCAGATTCAGCTGCACACCCTATGAAAATGCCTATAAAGTTAGTTACAGACACACGGTACTTGACACGATGTCAGTTTCATTATTGAAATGGATTGTGTACAATATCAGCAGTAATAGTGTGTAGAAGTAGTCATTCCTTTAGGGATTTCTATTCGGAAACTATTTTACTCGTCCTATTTTCCTGAAGCCTATGAATTAAATCTATGTATAATATGTCGTATGTATACATACATATATAGGGTCTAAGAGAGATGAGAAGTCCATCGTGGATCTGTGTCTCTGTGTGTGGATGTGAATAGGATCAAAGGATGAGAAATGTTCGTCATACCAAAAGTGCACGACTGAGTGACCATGAGGGAACAATCTAATCGGATCCTAAAAGCCATCTCAAACCCTTTTCATCTGACTGCTGAGATCACTGGAACGTAAAAGCAACGATGCATAGAGCGTTGTATCCCAAAGCAGTAGTGGCTTCTACGGAAGGTACACTTTGGCACTACCCCTATGACTTTGATGGTACCTTACGAACATAATATCATCCGATTTCTCTTACAGAATGACCGAATTATAGAAACATAACAAACGAACCTACCGAAGAACCTACTAGTACTGGCTTTGTTAGTTAGTATCTTTTTCTTATCAAAGTTACGTAATAGGAAACTTACGTAGTAGTCTATTGCTCCAGTAGTACTGA
Source organism: Isotoma viridis (assembly GCA_034696425.1). Taxonomy (NCBI): domain Eukaryota; kingdom Metazoa; phylum Arthropoda; class Collembola; order Entomobryomorpha; family Isotomidae; genus Isotoma; species Isotoma viridis. The sequence continues at coordinate 27,921 of JAQGAA010000047.1, forward strand.
TGCTGTTCCTACACATTACTTATTATCTATATTAGAACCTACATCTGATTATGGTGTTTCAAACCTCATATATCATCATCATCAGTACCAACCAAGTACATGAGCCTGGAGCAATTCAACTTGTCCAACAAACTGTTAAGGCTAGTCAAGCGTGTTTGTTCAGTTGGTATTTGTTCACTAGGAATACCGACAGAATCTAGCGATTTCTTTGAAAAATTAATAAATTGCCTTTTCTCCATTCTCGCCTTTCACATTTAATCAAATTCAATAATGCATGACGGGAAAAACAGCGTTATACTCTGCTTTGACGCCTTCTCCATCCAAGAAGGTAAATATTATACTGAAAGATGGAAAATGAGAAGATCAATAAAAGCAATAATGTTTTCCATGATAGCATGTTTAAGACTTAATCAGATTCTTGGGAAATGCCACATCAAAGAGATTTATAATAATATAATTATTATATAAAAATCCATTTAATATGTCTCAAGGCAATTATCCTTACACTAACAAACGACATAAAAGCTTATCATTTATGCAATTTTTATATGAAACGACACCATGATACAGTACATGAATATTGTATAACTAGTTTGTAGAGAAAGTTGGGGGAAAGTGTAAAAAGAAAACAAAACGGTATATACAAACCTGTTGGAACTGCACTAGAAATCATCAAAAAATTCACAAGGACGGCTCCTTTTCCATGTCCCATTAAAGTTACATTAGTTCTATCCCCTCCAAACAGAGCGATATTTTCCTGAAAGTGCAAGACGTGAAACATTAGTAGCAATAAATGGTTTTATTATTTCAGAGGTGTAATAAATGAGATTTTGATCCTTGTTTGTGTCGTGACCTAAATTTCTAGTCGTAATAATCATAAAACATTAAAAGTTTTCTTTTTGTGTAAAAACTCTTTCATAACTACGTACCTGGATCCATTGCAAAGCTGCTATTTGGTCCAACATTGCAAAATTGTACGGAAGTCGGAAATGGCTGTCCGAGTTGGCGTTTAGAAAACCTATCAAATCATACTCGTAACTTATCATGAAATTCATTACTATTATGGTTGGCACTTTAAATATTTTTAGAGTAATAGCTATTTTTTGCTATTTTATTACAGTATAGGAACTCTTACCCAAAATTCCCAGTCTGATATGCCGCAAATTAACATATTTCATAATTTAAATACAAGTAATTTTATTATTCAAAATACATTCCAAAAAATACCTAATATTGATTGTTACCTATAATTCAGGGTTACAACAATGATATTTCCAACACTGACTAACATCGTGGGATCATAAGGGTTGCCAGCACCATAGGCATAATCATCCCCATGAATGAACACTAAAACGGCCAATTTTTCCGTGACTCGTCCTTCAGCCACTAAACCATAAAAGGGAAAAGTCCAAATTCGACATTAATTTTTAATATTTAGAACTTAAACACAATTTTATCTTACCGACCATGCATCATATAAATATTAAACAAAAATCTAACCCAAACACTCACTAAAGTCACTACACCACCCCCTACCCCGAGTATCTTTGATAAAGCTAGACAACAAAAATATTTCCAAACTAATAACTTTTTACATATAGGTAGATCAAAAACTAGAGATAAGTCCCATTTTCAAGAATTATTTTCGTTTCCACTTCCCTCATTGCATTACATTAGGACAAACATACACTACAATAATAATAGTCAGTAAATCTCTCCTAATGGCAATACAAGGTGTATTTTTCTAGATATGAGAGCAATTTATTCCTACCGAGTATTCATACTTAAGAGTCCAAATGACTACACAGCATCATTTTATTGCTCTCTTCATTGCTTAATAAAAACATTTATCTTTACTGTCCACATCTTTCGTACCTACTATACCAACCCAATTGTCCCTACCTACAAGATACCCACCTCCTTCTTTACTATATATTCAAGTAGAAAAGTAAAAGAAATAAAACAAGCCTAAGGACCAAGAAGGACCAGACGAATGCTCTTTTTCCTTGGACCCCATAACACATACATAATAATAGAGAAAAGTCACTACACAAGAATTCTTTTCTATTGCCATTGTTTTAGGGAACATCTTTTAGTCATTCCATAAAATAAAGTGATTACTTACTTTCAGTCTTTCTTAAGACATTTTGCTTTTTCTAGTCATTCTACCTCAATTCCATATAAGATAATACTTTCAAACTGCTCAAGCTTTATTATATCTTACCATGTGAACAATGACATTCAATACAATAATACAAAGACATAAAATTAAGACAGTAACATTATATGTGAATGTGTTTACATGTACACATACATACAGTCCTGTGTGCAGTGCAATGCAGTGAAAAGATGAAATGGACAATGACTTGTACACAGTTAACCGTAATAAAATAAGTATATACCACTACTATATGCTACCACCCGGAAAAACCTGGCAGCAGCAGTTGCAGATGGAAATCATCCTTGGTAAGAATTTTTTTCAGTATTCATTTAGAATTTTATAATAAAATAAACTTTATTCAAGCAATGCAAAAATTCTCATTAAAATATCCCTATAAAAACATTTTAGTCAGTGTAGGAGCGTTTTCTTTTTGTAATACGTTCCCATTCGTATAATTGGTATTCACAAATTATACAAGAGAGAGAGACTTGAGACGTTTTGTATTTGTAACCACTTTCTCCTTCATTGTATAATTTCCTTATGTATTTATACATTTCGAGTTGTGTTTAAGTAATGTTGCTTTTGTTACAGTGTGTAGTGAAGTCGTAGCCTATAATTTATATCCTTTTTGGATGAATGTGATGTATGTAAAAGTAAGAGTAGAGACGGATTTGGCAACAATAAATCCCATCTCTCGTCTTATGTATGTTAATGTCACAGATTTTTCTCCGACATTTCCATGCCACGGGTACATTGTGTACATTTAGTTTGCCGTAGCTTTAAGTATCAGCTCTTTCACTAGATACATTTTAGGTAGTTTTAGAAACCCTCTAGGGCTCGGATGATGCTGATTTCTATTCGTATTTCAACTCATTCCAGCGATTCCTTATGCCATGAACGCTGGCTAAGTGCCAGCGCTGTAGTACAAATTAATTAAATACTCAGTGAAATTGCATCATGACCGGCAAACGGAATGGTAAAAAAGGGTAAATGCTCAGTTGGCTTGGCAGTAGAAGAAGAACTTAGAGCATTCTTGTGTAGTGTAGTATGTATTGTACTTAAATATTTCTAACTTTCTACGACTACTTTCCTCATCCAGATGAACTTAACGAAACTAGCTCCCATCTATTCATTCATTCCATAACGCCATGTTCGTTACTTAAAATTGTAAACGAAGACTGAGAAAAAGTACCAGTGGTAGTATGAAACTGTAATACCACAGTTGACGATGGTAATATGCTGATGGTAGTTGATAGTCAGTTAGTTAGTACCTTATAATAGTAGTAACTTTGGTACACATAACTTCGTTACACCAAAATGCTTTCCATTTCATCTCGCCTTTTCCTTACCTTTTCCTCTTGTCGTAAATCTTCCAAGTATTTACTAGTAAAAATAAAAAAAATACCTAGTAGGTTAGTACAGAGTTAAGTTCAATATTTTTCAACCCTTTGTTGGTGTCTACTGTGTAAGTCGGCTGGGTAAAAAATTATACACGTATACTGAATGTGATAGCGTAGTTAACTACAAGACCCAGGACTTTTAAGACCTTTTCGGAAGCCCCTAAATGGTCTACTTTATTTAACTCGTGTCATAAACAAGGTGTTCACATCCCGTGGATTCGATGTGCCTTTTTTAGTTAACTCAACCATAGAAAAGGAAAAGGAACCCTTTGATTATTTCCAGTTTAAGTGTAAAAAAATAATATAAAAAAGTCACATGCTTTCTCTCTCCTATCATCAAACTAACGAGCACTCGCTGACTGAATACATGTATAGGTTGTAAAAAAGCTGCATTATACATACGAAAGGGTTGAATTTGATTTTCCTCTTGCTGGTGAGTTCCAGTAAGGATATTCTAGTTTCATCAATAAATAATGAACGAGTGCAGTAGTAGAGGAATATTCTTCTATTTGCTACCTAACAATTTGAATCTGGAGGAAAAAAAAACTTTCAAAAGAGGACAAATGAAAGGAGAAAGTGGGGAGTTTTATCTACCTAGTGTTCTCTCATGCGACTTTTTAGGAATGACTGATTGCAGGAGAGAGAAGAGTTGAAAACACCCACATGGAATTACTGTAGAGAAAGTCGTATTTAGTAAACTTATGGAGTGAGGAAAGTGCGTTTTTTAGTGTGTTACCATACAATTCTGGGGAATTGTGGTAAAATCTAGTTGCTGTCTTACGTTGCTTACGTTGCTGTATACGTTGAACAATTATTTGATTTTCCATAAGCCTTTTCTGAAGATCAATAAATATACAGAAGAATTTATTAGCAATCTCTTAATTTCATTTCAATTAAAAAAGACCTTCTTCAAATCTGTAATCGTTCTATAAAATTAAAAATCATGAAAATGGTATAATGGATTAGAAATACATCACTAATATAAATTCCGACAATTCTCTACAATCAAGCAATTCAGTTGCAATAAACAGTTTATCTTTTGGATGAGGGCAATAATCGCAGTTAAATATTTTTAAAACTCTTACATTGCCTATTTTTCAACCTTCAGAGCTGTAACACTTCATAAAAATACTTCATTTTATCTCATCACTATATATTAAGTAGTACTCCTTAGAGACAACTTTGAGCAAGTGGTAATAGCTCTTAAAGCAACATTTTGAAAGAGTTGATTGATACTTAGTATTCCCCTTAATCAAAGACTTAATTAACCTACTTTTCTGTCTTGAGACGGAATAGAGGAAAATGAAGTTACATCCTTACCCACCGTCCCTAACTAAGAGTTTTTGTTAAAAGGATTGTAACTTCTTACAAAATCTCTAAAACTACATTAAACTACATGAAGAGGCACTAACCTACATACACTCCTTGTCTAAAAGTTAACCCCTTGATAACAAGAACTATTAGAAATCTCATAGTTGATTACTCAAGGGTGGGTGTCCCCTTATAACACACAATCCATCAGGGCACTAGCACTAGCACCCACAACTGACTTCTTAAACTTCATGAATGACTATTATCTATTCCCAGCTTTATTTCCAAGTTTGAATTCGAACACGTCGGCAGATGTACAAAAAGATTGAAGATAGTTAGTTTTACCAGGAAAACCCTATTCGACAGTCGACGAGTGAAAGAAAGCGAGGAAGACACTTTTTGGTTATCTACATTTCAAATGCCTTTCACTCACTCAAACAACTCTCAATAAGACTTTCCCCCCAGTATTACTACTACTACCAACTACCACTACTCTAGGTCATTATCGTCTTCTAAGATTGTCCTTAGTTACAGATTAGTTCTTCAGACTACACAAGACCCAGACCAGACCGGATTGCTTTTTCCGTCCAATATACTAAGTAAGTAAAACTATGGACTTCACTACTACAACTCAGATAAGATACTTCAAGTACTTCAAATACCATTACCATTCTTAAGCATTGTGCAACTTGTATGTGTATATCCTACCAACACCACCAACTACAGATATGGTTGTCAGCTTGCTTCCCTGCCTTCATTCTATTTCCTCTTTTCTCACAAAATCACAATCAGCAGAAGCCTCTCGTGTTACGTTACGATATCAGTGTAGGCACTTTGTAATACTTTCTCCCAAAAGGAAATAACACACTAGACAATTTGGCATTGGGTATGCGGTATCTCCTCTATTAGTGCAAGGTACCACTAGTTCAATATACTACTGAGAAATGTTGAAATGGCCATCAGTCCGCCTATCTAGTCTCTCCTCAAGCTAGAGAAAAGTTCTTTTTTTATTGATACATCAGCCTCTTTTTATTTCTTACCGATTTCCCATTTAGTTACAAAACTAATTGAGAAAACCATTTAACCCTTCCTTAGAACTGCTCAAAATGTTCTTTACGCTTGGTCTATTTCTTCTTCTATGTTCTGTGTGAAACATACACACACTTTGTATTATTCCACCCTTCTTAAGCTGTTTCATTCTTTATGAAGGAAGTATGTGTTAGTAGTGGTGGTACTGGTTCAAATGTTTAGGATATGAAGTATATACAGTTGTGGGTGTTCGTACACAGTGTAAATATAAAAGCATATACCTACTCTTATTCTCATAGAGAGTATCCGTTATTATTAGCATTATTTTTCTATTGCATTGTATTCCAGAAGAATTATATAGACAGCCTGAGCAGTTAATGAGCTTTCTATCTTTCCTCCTTTTTATTTTTACCCTTTTCTAGTGAAAGGCAAAGTGAAAGTCTGGGCCTTTATATAATATTTACTTATTAGTACCTACCACTACTGGTGTCGGTCCTCGGTGTTGGTTGGCATTAGTGAGTATTTACGTTTGTTCACTGACGGATACGGGGAGTACAAACGACAAGGAAGTTTCCCCAAGAGTAGTTATTATTTAGTTATTATTATTATTATTATTATTACACACATATTATATAGACAGGGAATGTGTATAATATGAAATGAAATCGGAAAAGTTTTTATGACATGCTTAACTTAGCATGAACTGATATATTTTATATAGATTACATCTTCTTTTACAACAACTAGTGATGTTGTTAGTGTTACAACAACTGCTTATTTTAATATTAGTGACTTGAGTAGTTTCTAGTTTGTTTTCTAGTCACTCAGGGTGTGTCCTTTCATTATTCAGCTCATTAATATGCGGCTTGTCTCAAGTATTATTATTATTATTATGAAGGAGGAGAAAGAAGAAAGATGAAACGTAGACTAAGGAGTACATATAGTTATCTCGTAAGACTCAATTGCATTGTCATACGAATATTAGCATAATAAAGCTTCATGTGACAAAAAACTATAGTGGATTACTAGGAAATTTTTTAACTTGTTTTTTTAACAAGGGAAAAGTTCTAGTAGTCTAGTTTCACCCGGGTTGTCTTGCTTTTTCCAACTTTTAACTATATCTAAGCTCAAGTAAGAGCATTATTGCTAATGCTAACGGTTTAATAGGTATGCTGTGCAGAATAGTAAACCAAATTTAAAACTTTTGTCACTTGTGACCTGGTATTGGGGCCAAGAAACTGAATATTTTTCTTCGTTCCTTTTTTTCCATTACAAGACACTGAATGTTTTTATTCCAAGTTGTATATATCAGTAAAGTTTAATTTGAGGGTTTCTGGGGTTCTTGTGGATAAACTAACTTTAGTTCAAGTCAAAGTATGAAGTACGCAAAAAATAAAGTTCAAACTACGAAACTGTTACAATCTTTTTTTACGCATTTAAAATTTTGATAAAAACTGCCTCATCCTATGCTTAAGTGTATTATTTCATTTCTCAGCCTAGAGCTAAGAAACTCTGTTCACAGTTATTGTGCGTGGAGTCATATGAAATTACCCTTAACTTGTCTGACTTTTACCCGTGTTGAATTACTTTTATCTAAAAGCTTAAACATCCTAACAGCTCACTTATACGAAGTAGTGGGTGGTGGAATTGAATTAAATTTAGTAGGAAATATGCTACACTTACGATTAGTCTAGGAGAGAAGTTAGTCTTGAAAAAATCTATTTACTTACATATGCCTACACTCCATTACAAAGTACAGCACGTCCTAGTCAAGACAAAGCAAGTGTGTGGAAACATTTATAAAAAAGAAAGAGTTTCTTGGGAATATCCAAGTCCCCAAATGTGAAGTGACAGTAGCACTAACGTAGAAACAGGATAATGAAATCAGACTTCTTAAAAGGCTTTATGTATTAAATAAATAAATGCAAAATCGTGGAAAAATACGTATTACAAGTGAATGCTTTTCAAGCAGATTCTATCAGATTCTGAATTGAGATGTAGCAATGAATACTGTGGGACACAAACACAATAACACATAAAAATCCTTTTGCATCCCAACCCATGCATATAATAATAATAAAACTGTACTGACTATAAAGCAGCAAATGAAACAGAACTAAACTAACAAAAGTAACAAAGCCTCTCCATTTCGAAGTATAATCTGACAAGATTTTGAACTTATGAACAGAATTTGTGTACATTGAATCGGCACAGGGTACTTATATATAGTTAGATTAGGTACTTGATATTTGATACAATCTAAGTCAAGCCTTACCCGACGACGGAATATATAGATTTAAGTAGAGACAGTCTTCATTTTGATTTCTAAGATGAGGGAGAAGTCGTTTAAGCCTTGTTAGTCGTCCCCTAGGCATCATTTTGAGTGCTTCGGTCTCATTTCTAATGTCAGGCAATGCTTGAGGACAGACTGCTGACGGTTTGTCACTCCTTCTAACCCCAGACCAGGGTGAACCACTTACAGGAGGCATAAATCTTAGATTTGCCACGGGTGGTGATGCATAAGGCATGTTCAAAAACACTTCAACACCTTCCTCAAATCCATTTGGATAAACAATGAAACCCTGGACAACACCTAGTTTTGTGTCTACATGTCTTGAACTCCAATTCCTCTCTATTGAGGAAACTGATGCTGCTGCAGCCATAGCTCCAGCTATCCCAGTAGTGGTTGTGGTCACAGTGGTTGTGGTGGTGATAACCAGGCTGATGAATTTCAAATGGCTTCTTGAGCTTGAGCCCGAGCACAAATGCACTGATATTATAAAGTGGTTCGGAGGTGTAGCATAGTATAAAAGGAGGAATGATACGAATTGAATTATTTTTGGTATCATATCCAACTCTGAAGATAATAGTAATAATAATCTTGGCTGTGATCCTAGTGATAACAATAATTATGGAATGAGTAGACGACGCAGTAATAATGATTATTATGTCTATGATGACATTGACGATGATACTGCTTTCCTTAAGGTTACCTATCTTAGGCTGCATTACATCGCACACACATAAGGCAAACTCTACATCATAATATTTTAATAATGATAATACTGACACTCATACCAAAGTAAAAATAACAATAGCACTTGTTTTCCTTTCTACTGGAATTGCATTTTTATTACTCCACGAGCAAAGTGCACTAACTCTGTAGTACTTAAAGTAAAACTGAGACTTTGAGTTCTGTCTAAAAGTCACGTTTCATTCACAACTTTACTCAGTTAGTCAGTGTGTATTATTATTATTACGTAATGTGAAAGAAGACCCAAAGAGTTTTATACAGGTATTACGTACTACTATTATTATTATGATAAATTATGTAAACGTGATGGCAAATGAGAGAAGATGACACTTTGCCTTAGTTCCAACTCTTAAGTCGGGATGGGAAAGTAGGAGAAAGTGAAAGTGGTGGAGCTTTCACCCTTTCTTTTGGCTCAAATTGTACAACCTCATTAAGCAAAACTTCCCCTGGGGTAAAATCAACTTTTCTCTCTTTTAGTTCATTCTATCTCTCGTATTATTATTATACTTTGTCCTAGAACCTAATGTCATGTAATATTATTATTTTTATATAGTAGTATGGAGTAATACTGTAATACTTTCGTTAACTGTGTGTTCGTGACACTTGACTCATGCCATGAAGAAGGGATAATGTATATACGGCATGACTCTTTCATTCACTTTCATCTCATATTTATCTGCTTCTTGTGTTGCTAATACTTGCTATTTCTGTTCAACCGTCTCACACTTATCCTAAAGTGTAGCTTTTTAGTAAATACTGCTTTTACTCTTCTGGTCCTGCTGCACACACACACTGTATAGTCTATATTTCATGTCATTTTTAGCAGGTTTTATACTGTTGGGAAAGTGGTGAGCAGTTTTATAGTATGGGCAACTGTACGTGAGAAAAAGTACATGAGGGTTTTTAATATAAAGTGAAATGCCCTATTTTACTATGGATGTCCAGTAGTATTCTCTCATTTTTCATATTGCATTGAGTCTCTCCAGAGTCACAATACAAAAGTCAGTCCAGGTTGGCACTGGCTGGGTAGTCGGTCGGTATTGAGTTTCAAATGTCACCCACACACATTCAAATACTCAAAATTCATATTACAAAGATATACATATGTATTAACTTGATAGTGTATGAAAATAATAT
>JAQGAA010000048.1:0-37819 GCA_034696425.1 Isotoma viridis
GTTGGTGGTATCATGTGGTAAAAATCTTAATCTCTAAAATCTTTACATCAACATGAAAAAAGTTGGCAAGCAAGTAAGTGTCTACTGAATTCTCACATAAAATTACCCAAAGAAAATGCCTATGGAGAACACATACATACATAATTGCATTGTTGATTGCATTTATTACATTGTATTTGCTATACATTGCACTATTGCATATTATACAAGGCTGCTACAAAATCGTTATGCTTCTCAGACTCAAACTAGCCGTAAGAATTAAAATACCATACCATTCTGTATTATTAGCATGACCTTACAACAGAATTAATAACTCTATCTCAACACAACTTATAAGTCGTATGTGAATAAAAATAAAAATAGATGAAACAATTCATACTTTTTCACATACCACAAGGTTATTAATTTGATTAATTACAGCTATTCATTCAACATTAGTATGACTTTGTGTCATATTACTGCCATTGTGCCAAGTTAATTTTAAAAGTTTTCATAAAAATCACAACTTCATCAAATGCACACGCTTTCAACAGTAACGCTATCACACCACGATCTCTTCAGTCTAATCAAAAGAATGTATTTAATAAAATTAAAAGCAATACAAGTCTCAAACTTAAGAACAGCCTTATATCAGATTACTATTCCCAAAGCATGCAAAAAAGCATCAAGAAGACTACCTCCAAAATTGATAGTTAGTGATATTAGGTGTTAAGTTTCATAAAACAATGTACCGTTTTAGACATGTCATTACTCCATTGAGCTACAAGTACTGCAATTTTGGTAACATTATAGCATGTCCCAAGTCTCAAATGGCATTTTGGTAGTAATTCTCATATCATTCTTGTGTATCCGTAGCACCAGCAAAAGTAATACTCCAGAGAAGTCCTGCCTAAATCTAAACGGTTCTACTAAAACCAAGAAGATCTTTATGTTTACGGAACGGTATCAAAACGTACAGCATATATAACTCCTGAATGCTACTATTTAGTTCTGAATGCTACTTTTTTGCTACACGGAGCAAGTGTTGTATTATTCTCTACGAAGAATGTAAAAGTAAAATGTGGAGGGGGCTTCAGGCTGTTGAGGAAAGTGACATCAGTCTCGTGTAGAAGTTCATAGCCTCCACATCACTGCTCGTCCGTTCTTCAACCTACCGGCTAAACGTGGGTCTCTGAAAAGTCTCAACTTTTTCCAACCCACACGCTACTACTACCGTTGGTTAGAAGGATGCTATTTTAGCTTTGTTTTACACTGAATGATTTACATGGGATTTCATGAACATTTTTCCAGAAGTTGTTTAAATTATAATTCATTTTAAGACAGAAGCTGTATATTATTATACATGTGCGTGCAATATTAATTCCGAGTTATGTGTTTAAAAACGGGGTTTAAAAGTGTGTTAACTTTACATTATTTCTCTAGTTATTGAATAATGCATCAGAATTAAAGCGTGGAAGATTTATTGTCATTGTCCTTTTGATTCATCTTAGTAGTGATAGTTTGACTTGTAATCGATTTGCGTGTACGATTATCTTCTAAAGTTCATATACAATTACTGACAAGCGGAAGACTTTTAGTATTTGTTAAGAGTCTGAGAATCTTCTCAGTCTCAATCTTAACATCATCAACTGCGGAATACACATACAATTGAAACTTTAGTAAAAATGGGTGTAGAGTTTTAGCATTATAAATAAAATATAATAATTCTGGACCAAGCCCAACAAATCTTTGTTTTAAATCTGCATAAAATAAAAAATGGGATTGATTTCTTGGAAGAGGTATCCATCATTTATACAAAAGAATTCATCAACTCAAAAGATTCCACTACTAAATATCACATCACCTGTATACTCTACAAATACTGATTTAAATTGTATTGGATTATCCGTTTTAAGATAACTATATACCGATTTCCTAGATTAAATCATTGATCGTATTATTCATCAATTGTATTTGATTCTTGTTTGATCTGACTTTTGATAGTGATAGTTTGGATGAGAACACAGAAGGAAATAGTTTATTGATAATTTGAGTGACGATACTGACTGATGGCCTAGTTTTATTCATCTTAACTGAATGCAGTTCCACTGTGTAGTGAATAAATACCGAATTTTAATGTGGGTTTGGTGGAATTATATGAACAATATTTCCAGGAAATCAACAACTGATTATAAGCCTCGTGGATGAGGATAAATATCTCTCTGTACCACTCTGTATCAATATGACTTTTACCCTTAAAGTAGATAAAAATAATGCTACTGGTATCATAATAAATCTACATAATCATTATACCAATATGTGGAAAAACAATGGTGATTTCTGACCATATACATAATATGTATATCAGATGAACATCATTTCATTAATATTATACTAAAAATTTCCCAATGGAGGATGTTTATGACATTTGATTTCAGTCAGTTTGTCTATGTAATCTACCTATTCGAACATTTAGTAAGTAAAAAGTGGGAAGACATTATTGTAAGACAAAAAAACTATATGTTTTGTTGAAATTGTTGACCAAAGAGATCAAAGGTTGATTTCCAGTGATGATTACTTACACGTTGAATTAACTTCCGAGTAAAATAAAAACATTTAGTTATATATTTTAAACAATAATAATATGTGGACTACCCAATACATGATTCTAATTTATAAAGGAACTGAAAAGAACATAATATAGTAATAATACATATTACTACTAATAGGATTTGGTATAATCATCTGGATTAAATTGAATCTTAAGATGTCACGAAGAAAACAAAGCAATCCTAAACCACTTAAAGGTAAGTCTGATAACTTTTTTAAACAAATGTTTTGCTTATTTGCTTTCTACAAAGTTTAAATTTATTATAGATGCCAGCGGTCCAAAGCATTTAGGTCTTTTCATTGCATCACACTTGTCTTACCATGTCTCATAATGAATCATTAGATAAAATCTTCACTTATCTCATATATTGGTATTTTGTAATCTTTTAATAATAACAACCCATGAAATGAAACCAATGTCATAAAAATGCATTTTGAAACAAACTTCCATTATAGAAAAACAAGCTATAGAGTATTTACAATACAAACGATTCATGTTGTTTGGGCACAATTTGCTTAGTCGTGAAATAAATAAATACCTAACAAGCAATTATATACTTAATGGAAATATTTATTTGATTGAAAGTTAATTACGAGGACAATAAGAAAACACACCTTTAGGTATCACTTTACCTTGCATAGGATTGAGATTATTATTACTGTGAGAATGTAGAATGTGACGCCTTGACACCTGTACTACTGTCAATCTGTTTTTTCTAAAGAGATTAAAATTTATGGTAATTGAATCCAGTGATACTTTGCACACATTATACACATAGTGATAGATAGTAATGATATATTATTACTATTATTATTATGGTATATAGCCAATTGCAATAATTGAACACAGCTAGAAGCAGCTATATAACATATTAAAAACAATCATCTAGACAGGACAACGACTTGTTGACTTACATTATAATTTGTTCATTAATGCCAACAGAACCTTTAAGAAATATTTATGTCTCTAATTAAATGAGCTCTTTGTATGAGAAATGATGGGAGCTAAAGATTGATAGAAAATATTATAGCAATGTCATTTCAACTCATAAACATAAAATTAACTGTCTAGCAACTCAGATGAATAGTGAACACAATGATAATCATTCTTTTAAGTATTTTTTAGTTTATGAGCTGGGTGAACTAAACGTATCACGACCATGTGTATGGTGAATGTTCATAATGCAATGATATTCTTCTACTGATAAGGATTACGGATGTGCCCAATCTGAAAGTGATAATATTTTCAGATAAGTTATAACTTTAACTGTTCATAATTGCCGTTTACATGGGAAACCCATGAGAAGATATCAAGATGAGATTATCAAAGCTTGTGTTTATTGTTAGTGTCTATAGGCTTTTAGTTAATTTATTTAGTATATTATTCGTCCTGAAAATTGTGTTATGCATTGTAGATAGATAAGGAATATTTAATGATAATTGCTTGAAGCTTATATATGTGCCATTATTTTCAAGCATTTCGATTTTAAATGATTTTGAGGCTAGAGATAAGCACTCGCTTATCTTTAAGATGGTTTTATTTAGGCTATCATTTATATGACTGATTAACTAATTGATTTTTATAATATTAAATTGTGCATGTTGAATGTAACTAAATCTCAAATTACATGAAAAACTTTTATCTGCAATTAAATTCAGTTGCAAGATTCTGGTTAGAGATAATTCACACATTGTGGAAGTTTTAATGACAGTTAAAAAGTGTCAAATTTTAGCAAAGATGGTTGGAGTTTATTTGGTGAATATTTAATATGCTTCTAGATTTGAGCTTTTTTGCATTCATAAATGTTAACATTTTATTAAAAAAGCATATGTTATCTGCGACTATGAACTCCACACTAGAAATTTACAACTTCTACCATGTATCTTATCTTATACATATCATCAAGGAAATATCCAGAGAAGCTTAATCCAGTAACTTTATATTATTTAACATTGAAGTACGATGTTCACGAACGAATTTGAAATATTTCCCAAGAAAAGTATCCATGTGTGGTTTAATATGTAATATAGCTGAACATCTAGTGTAAATCACGACTTCCTAAATTGGTAAATCCAGTAAATCGTTACTACCTAGTTAAATTCCACAAACATAAATCCAGAATACAAGGATCCATACACCTTATCAGTGTTAAGGATCAAACAAACTATGAAATTATTCAAACTGAAATTAATACTCTAGTTATGTTACACATAAGATGAGAAAAATGATAAGCTTCGCTCTTTCTATTAAGTGTTGACTGAACTGTACAAGTATTATAAGGTACATTTATAATATTTGCCTTGGGCCTTTGTTCTTGTGGTGTTACATGTATTATATATGTGTAGTGGGATGTCTTAAACCTAAATTGCTTTATGAATTTGGGTTTATTCAAGGAAACAGGATAAAATACGTCCTGCTATAAATATTACATAGTGATTCATCATTCAACCTAAAAGTACAAACTAATATTATTAAACATTATTATTATTATTATTACCTTAAGACCTCATGTTACAAATAAACTGTGTAACTTAAAAAACTCTTAGAGCCTTAATATGCAGACTTTAAGAAGAGGATCTCCCATTTCGAAAATGATTTGTTAGTTTACTTGATTTGACAAGGGGGACAAAGAGTTATGGGTTCTTGAAAGCTAAACAAGCCCTACTTACCATTTCACTCCCTATATTTTCAAAGCTTCTACAATAAAATGCATATTCTAATAATATTTGGTTTAGTTCCTAAACGAAAAAGCATATTAAAGAGTACAAATTTAATACACATACCTTTATATTGGTAGTGGTGGCGATAAAAGTTTAAAACTACCCATGCGGGCAGACCGGTTTTTCTAACTAAATAATTTTTGATTAAATTATGAATATCGATAATAAGAGTTGAAATCATGATGTTAACAAGGATTCTTAGGCATACAACCGCCCATTACAGTCCTTAACTTGACGCTTCTTTCTGAAGGTAGGAATTAGAGAACAAATTTATTGCCTTGTCCTCATATATAAATAAAATAGTATATAGTTACCACAGATTTAAAAGTAGTTTGCTATGCTATAGAGCTAATGGTAGGTAGTAGTGGTGGTGATTGGTAGTGTTCTGTAGAGATAACTTTTAAAAGACTGCTGCTTAGCATTTTATAGATTGTACCCTGGATAACTCATTCTTGGCAGTTTCAGGAATATTGATAAAAATCTTGTACAATTTTTTTGATCAAATTTTAGCTACCCTCACTCACCAATGTTTATCAAATTTAAACCAGCATGGTTAAATCTTTACATATTATTACTTATTATTACTTACAAGCACTAATAATGTAACAATTTATTTAATATCTTGTTCTGGCTACAATACATTTACGTATGGGTTAGAAATTACACAACATGAGCAGTATGAAATAATAGAGGATTTAATGATTTGTATCGTTAAACTTAAGTTTTTACGACGTGTTAGTTGTAAGTCCTCATGTTTAAAAAAATTAATATCTGTTGTTTTACTGAAATTCAAAAAAGTTGTGTTGTCTATAAACTATGCACTTTTCAGTTATGGTTTATTATTATATTGACAAGTAACTCATAACTTGTACGGAAATATCGACATGCATGCTTGACCGTGATGATGATCATGATTAAGAACTTACTAGAGAAGAATTCTCTCTATTATATACAAAAAGTTACTTTTTTATGATGAGATTTAAAGATTTCAGTAAGAAATTATTATTTTCTGTTTGTTAGTAAATAGCAAATAAAAATCATGTCCATACAAACAGTAGAGAAGTAGACATAGTCATACATAACTTGTAAGTTTTATAAGTTATGTTTAAAAGAATTAAAATAGGGGAGTGAAAAAATTACCGGAGGAAAAGCAGCCAAGAAATCAGATCGAAGATTGTTTAAGTAATATCTTACGTAGAGAGAGAGTAAGAAGAGAGAAAATTCATGGCGAGAAAAATAGATTTGTTTAAGGATAAGCTTTTTACATCCTTAGCTTCCATTTACCATTTGCAGACAGAAATAATGCATTAAATAATATTAATATAATAATAAGATACATGATGAGATGATGGTAGTGGTAACGGGTAAAACCTTCTCAATTACTTATTATGGTATGGTCATGTTAAATAATAGTAGTGGTGATGTTGTTTTCTACTTGTAAAATATCATAAAATCAAATCAAATCGTGCTCACTTTATGAGCTGTAAATTATCTTTGTATGAAACCAAGTGTGTGAAACATCATTTAAGATTTTGTCCGATTTGGCTTCAATTTAAATTGGAAGTAGCGTTTTGTTTTTAGTGGTGCTGGATGAATCAACACCTAAAATTTTAAACTATGGGGTTGGATTGTTTGATGATTGACTCAATAATAGTTTTGTTATATAGAATGTTTTATCAACTAGGGATTCTTTAAGAATGATTAATTTCCAAGATTTAGTTATGGCATCAAATATCTAAAAAAAAAGTTTTACTATGTTTTTATACTAATGTAAAAATACGTGTTCATTGTATAATTACTTAAGAATTAAGATAATAGTTGGTATAAGGAGTTTAAAAGTATTTGCAGATGACGCCATATTAATGACGCGTATAAAATAATCAGTCTGTCTCAGTTTCTTTAAGGTTGATTTTTATACAATGAGTCAACTATCTAAAATCAGTAATCTTAACTACATCAATCGATTGTTAAAACACTTGAAATTGCAAACTGAAGGCCTTATCTTGACATAAAATTGTATTTATGCTCGCACTTCTCCATTTATGTATTGTAGTGGTGACATGGAAAGGAGCTAAATGGGACATTAAGCCTCCATCTTCTTAATTTCATATTCATCAAACCGGTACTCAAGAAATCAAAAGAATGTTAATGTCCAAGTCAAACTATTATCAAATCTAATCTAGCACATTTATATTATAATATTGGAGCATATTATCCCAAACAAAAAAACAACTAACAGCTTTGATATTAAGATAAATTTTAGGATTTGCGATGATTGTGTTAAGAGATGTGGTTGTGGTGTGTGTATAATATAATTCCTTTTGTCTAGAGTTACCATTTCTGTGTTAAAGCTTTGGTACTCCTTTGGGTCTTGGTATAATGACTGGTAATATTCCTGTCTCGTATCATTACAGGTGGAATGGTGGGAATGACCGATATCATCTTTTTTACCGAGAGAATTTGCAATTCAACATTCACTTTTACTTTTTCTGAACTTTATCTTTCGCTTGTCAGTTGGCTTTTTAAAAATAAAGAAAATCAGAATATGCAATCTCTTTATAGTATAAGTTTTGCATTATAATGGTCATTATCATCATCGCTAGACATATGTTTCATCCAAAACTAACATTAATTGGAAAACCTACCTTTTAAAACTATTAACATTGGTAAAAATCATAAATCTTCTTTAAACGTTAAATGACACAACAGTTGCACTTATTCCTGTTTGCCGAAGCTTAATTTGATAGACCTTCCATTTCCCAGAAAAGCATTTTCAGGGTGATAAGCAATCTTAAAGTATTTGTAATTGGGAATACATTGAATTAATGCGTTGTAATAAATTGTATAAATGGTCAAATAATATGATAGAGTTGGTTTGTCCTATCATTACTACCTATTAAGTGACTGATAGTACAACTTTGTGAGTAGTAAGTATATTATAAATAAAAAGCTCCTAAGGGATGTTGTTGGTACTTTTATATTCAGACGGCTAGCACTAGCTTGAGGTATCGCTTCAAGTCTAAATTGAAGTTTGGATAAAATCGAAATAGAAAAACAACAGAGAGACAAGCTGTTGAAAGGTGTTGATGTGTAAGTAAAAGCAAGGTAATGACGTTTGGTACTTTGTTGTTGTTGGTGTGGGTCCTCATTATCACATTTAACCATTAAAGCCTAATCCAATGAGATAGAGATCGGTATGGCAAAAGGGAATAAAAAGGCGAGAGTAAAAAATTAAAATAATATCTATCAAGTAGGGAGAGAAAGGTAGTGTATCCCCTTTTAGTTTATAATAATAGTTGAGTTGGCTCTCCTATGATGACCCTTGAATTAATCGACACTCTAGGGCTACGATTTTCTACTGATAAAATACTACACCTACTTTTATATCCTTTGCCTGAGCATATTGAGCAAAGTAACTATTATTGGATGTACACGTACATTTAAAAAATAGAAAGACACGGGCAACAGGGTTAAAAGGCATGAAATTATTTTGATGATGATAGTGATGATGAAGGCCAGGCTCGTACCTGTGGAATAGGGTACTAAAGTCTAAGATAAAGAAAGAATTTATAACCGATATGTAGTAAAAAATAAAAAAAGCCCATTCATCTTTATAAAACAAGGGCTCTCAAGGAACACCTTTTTTACCATCATCATCATATCATCATCATCTTCTTCTTCATCATAGTTTCAACATCGAAAGAGAATAAAACGATATGTTGATAAATAAATAGATACTTATGAATTGTGTTGCTTACCTATTGTGACGTCTCATAAGGTGAGGAGTGGATCAAGATTAGAAGAGATCCTAGAGGGTGAATATTGATCTCGGTCTAAAACCTCAACAACTTTCAACAACTAAAAAAGCTTCGTAGAGTTACTTACTTTCTTGTATTAAAACGGATGCATATTAGTTTGGAGTGTGTAGTGTTGCGTAGCTTTTATAATTTTTTCCCAATCGATTTTTAGCTAAAAGATCTAGATAGGCGTTTGACTGTGAAAACGTGGGCTGTGTGTGATCGCAATGTCTGATTTATAATGACAGCATAATGACTGGAGCTACAAAGCGAAAAATCTATTATCCTGTCTGATTAACCTATGCAGATTGTTCTCATGTATGGATTGAGATGATAACACAATATTGAGCCAAATATATTAGTTAGTATTTAAATAATAATATGTAAAAGTATCACTATAAAATATCTTATGTACTATTCGGGAATAATAATAAAAATAATAATAATAATAAATGATAAATACCATTCATTGCACGATATGTTTAGCTCTTTTCTTAACTGTTAACAATGAATTGAAGATCTCTACGGTGTATTCACGATTAGCATATCATTATTATTATTACAGGTAAAAGTTCTATGGGTGAGGTACGTAGAGGTAGGTGCGAGTTTTTAGTTCATATCATTGAATCCCGATCGTTTTCTTCAATTATAATAATATTATACCATTTGAGAATGAATAGAATGTAGGGACTGTTAAAATAAAATAATATAAGTTACTAAAGTATCTTTGAAGAGGTAAAAGGGTTATAAGGAGATTTGTTGATTTGAGAAGCAACATAGGCGTTTCTTATTTACATATCGTGCAAGCATGATGCAGTTTCATTCCTAATTCGGATCCTAATCATCCTGTGTTTCCACTCGTTAGTAATTTACACAAGGATTTATTGCCTATTTGGTAAATAATGATTAAGTTTGCGAGTTATGAGTGTTTTCTTTGATCGTAAGTGATAGCACAGCTCGTCTTTGTATTGGTGAACTAGATAACTTTAGGGTTGGGAATACTCAATATGGACAGAGCTGATTTCTTGATAGCTTTTAATGAAAAATATTGAATATTAGCTAACACTAACTGATTCTGATATCATTCCTTTATAGGTTCCTCTTGACTTCAGACTTGACAGTAAGAGATTCTTTAAGCTTTTAAGTAAACTAGCAAAACTGCTACAATAATATGCCTTTTAGTATGGTGACAAGCAAGCCCATTGCATACCGAAAAGGGCTGGACTTTGTAGTAGAAGAAAAAAGACAAAAGTTGATACCCAATCGTACAGCCTATTGAGAGTAATACAAATAGCTTTGATGGGAAAAAGGGAAAGTCAGTAGTAGTTTACTTTCTGTCTTGTCGAAAGATTCCAAATACAAATCTCTGGATGTGAGATGAATAAAATGTAGTTTTTCGGTTCAGAAAACTTCAATTTCATTCAGACTTGACTGGGGTACTTGTCACTTGTAAGCACGCGTCTGATCTGATGTGAAAAAAATTTGACAATTCCCAACAAGGGTTAAAAGATTGGAGTAGCTGGACAATAGTAGTAGCATATATGTATACTGTATATATTAGTTAGGTAACGAATAACCAGCTTTCAAAAATAAATTTTTTGGTCATGTAAGAATTCTCACTCCTTCTAGTCGAGTCAACTTCAACTTACTAAGACTGGTCAAGTTTTTCTTGAAAAAAGGATCAGACAGGAACTCAATTACGAAGTCAAACCCTGTTCCAAAGTGATTGAAGGACTTTAGGGATTCCAGACAGGCAGATAGGGCATTAGGGCAAAGCTTCACATTCATTTAACTCACATCACACATCACAACATTCATAGGGCAGTCAGAAGCAAGCTTTGTAAAAAAAGATGATGTTGACTATGAGATGATGATTCTTTCTCGTGATGGTAGACTTGAAGTAAAGAAGTGTCAAAATAAAAAGAAAGGATAAGCCATAAGGGTTATGGACGGGATGATAATGTGAGAAAAATGTGTGGACTTATTTCGTTTCATTTGATTTCATTCTTAATTTTTTTCTTCAACAAGCACGCAACACGGATATACACATCATCATTATACAATATATAGAGAAATGCTAACAATTCTTCTAAAGTCATCTTCTTATTATTCTCATCCCTATCTTCCTTTCTGAATCCACAGGGTATATCTACCCATTTAGCTTAACTCAAGAATGATTCTTTTTTCTCACTCACCCCTTTAAGGGTTTTATAAACCGAGGAAAAACACATCATTCACGTTATCCATACCCCTAAACTACACATACCTTGTTTGCTAGAGATGAGTCCAAAGATGCGAGTTTTTGATGTGAATGCATTGTGTTCGATGAATGAATGAATGAAAAGAGTGACTTTGGGAGACAGAAGAAGATGTACAGAGAGAGAAAAAAATTTAGGAAAAAGAATGAGAGGACAAGTCGATGTCGCTTTGTTGAATTGGTCTGCTTTTTCTCTATCATCTGAGAGTAGTAGTAGTATCATGGATTGCATTCATTCTTGAATCTTGGGTATGATATAATACCAAACAATACAAACTCATCCTATACACGAATACAATATACATTGCGTATATGTATAAACTATTTCCACTTTTGTGTAGAAGATGTATTAGTTTTAAGAGTTATTTCTAATATTGGCAAAAACTATAGGAAATGTTAGAATGGATGAGATGAGAGAAAAAGGAAAGAAGTCAAAGAAAAAGAAGAGTTGAATTATTATTTTATCAACTTGAATCCAAATCCCAGCTCAGTCAGAGTCAAAATTCTTCTTCCGATATAATATTATATAACTCTGACTGTCTTTCGTTTGACAGTTTGGGATGTCAATCTTTTGTGAAATCGTCCTCGTATCGAAAGTCCCATTCTTGGATAGTTTTTTTTTTCTGTATAGCGTAGGGATATAAGTCAGTCTCAAGTCATCATCATCATCGTCATCAGTTCGGATTCGAAAAGACAGTAGGACTTTGGTTTAGTTAGGATGAGTGGAAAGAGAGAGAGGTTGCCAGTAAATCCCAATCTATAACAATAAATACCAATAACATTATAGAGACAACTTCATCATATTTACTTTTTTATTCCGGTTCTGGTGCTTTTTCTTCTTCAAAATCTGTCAATCCTTTTTCTAATAATGTTGACTTTACCCTTCCCCTTTGTAAGATTGTAGTCAGTAGTAATCAACAAAAGAGTGTGTAGTGGATTTATAGTATTGGTGAAGTATCCGATTTCTGTCTAGCATAAGGGTTAAAGGGAAAATAGACACAAGAAGGAAAAGAAATCTTGTCACCAATCATTAGGTTCAGCTTTTTTAACACAAGGATGATGAGAGCTTTTTAGATGATGAGTAACGACAAAAGTAGGAAAAGATTCGATCCTAAAAAATAACTATAAGAATGGTGGTTTCTGGATTTTCTGAAGTTACATTGAACATGAAAACCCTTCTATCCTACTTGCTTCCGTTTTAAAAATAAAATGACTTTGATAGCTGAATGGGTAGTATGACACGTAGTATTTTTCCGTTTGATCTTATTAAAAGTAAAGGAAATAGAAAAAGGGAAATTATAAAAATACTTGGGTTTATACCTAAAACTTAAAATCCCCTTCTCCCCAATCCTCCTTATAAATTTTTTTGTATCCAGTGTCCATCAGGTAAATACAAAATACTATTAATAATTTTTACTAAACCTTTCAACACCTGCTTTTGAATTTGAAAGAAAAACAAAACCGGACTAGTTTATGTTAATAAACACGGCAACTCAATTGGTATACCCAGAAAAAGCTTCAAAGTCCAGATTTTTAGTCCAAGTATGAGATTTTAATGGAAATACGAGAGCAACAAGGAAGGGATTATATATAGATTGTACATGCCATGTACATGTATGTATTAAAAGCGATTTCAAGATTCGGTACGTTACACCTAAGCCGGAAATGAAAGACGAAGGAGTTGAATGATGGTTGTTGGAAGCGATAAGTCAGTAAAAGGGCTAAAACGAAGTTTCCTAAGCGCTGATATCCAATACTAAATCGTAGTTGAGGTGAGGTACGGAATATGGATGAAATTTTAATTTACTTCATGATCTGGTTTCTGTTTAAGCTCTCAGAGTCTATGTAATAATACTATCTTGGTGATAGCCCTCTATAGTCCTGCTCCTGCATATGGTGTGTGCTTATAATAGGCTTTTAGCATTTTAACCGATACTCGTTTTCATAGTTTACAGATATCACAACTAATACTCATGTACATTCTTTATGTAATATCGCTTTTTGCCATTAATTCCACACGAGCGAGAAAAATGTTTAGTGAACGAGGCGTCTAGGATTAAAATGGTTTAGAAATATGAAGTGAATGGAAATGACCACATTTTAATTTTAAAATGCAAACTTCATCTAGTCTAAGTACTTCTGATAGGTTTATACACAAGATTAGTTTTGCTTATTGCAAACATTATAGTATTTATCGTTTCTGTTTTGTTTTCTGTTTCTTGTCTAGAGAGACGCATATCTTTAAACGATTTTACTTGCCTGGTTAACGCTCTAGGGTTGTGAGTACTCTAAAAGTTTCAGAGATTAGTTTTGGTAATATTGTTATGTATCAAGAAAGGATTTTATTTATGTTAATCGCTATATATACTTGTTCAAAACGGAAATTCTGACCTGGCTAATCTTTATCTCAAGGATTCTGAATCTGCTCTTGGTACCCGTGTACGTGTGCAAAACGAATGAGATTATAAGGAAACTTCAGTGTTTTAGTGGGATAACACGCATGAAATGTGCAAATGTATTTTATCATAAAATAAGACGGAAGAAATTTTGTAAAAGCTCATCCATGATGATCATTTAAGAAAGATGTTCAGAAGTAATAGGAAAGAAAAACCGTCAAACCTTATCGGATAGGATGGTAGTGGTGGTGGTGGTGGAAAGGGTGATGGTGTACAATGTGCAAAAGTAAAAGATAGATCATAGTGGTCTTCTGGCATTATTAATATTATTACTTTGGTAGAATGGAGAAGTAAAATAAGTACGGGAAATGAAATGCCCTACACCATGGCGATCCATCAACCCCTTACATCACTTGATACATACACAATGAGCCTGAAAACCAGAGAACCAGATCATCCAATCCAATCCGCATCCCTACCAGGAATTCATATTTATAAAATGACAAGCCCTGGATTGGAAATGCATAGGAAAAAGATATCCATTGACTTCAGACTAAAGGGTGACGGAAGAATAGAACGGTGGTACTAATAGTAATCCTCATCCACCACCACTATTATTACCCGATTTCGGATTCGGGTTTCATCCCACCATGCATTATACCACCAATGTAGCTTTATTGAAATTGAGTCTGTGAAAGATATACTATATGAATAATATAATGGATATCACCATCACTTGTATGTTATCTGGTTTGAAAGCTGCCTATAAGCATTATATTCTTCCAGCAACTTCTAAAGCATAACCCTATAGATTTTGTACTCAAAGTTAAGTCAGAATTGAGATTTACAATAAAATATCATATCTAGTAAAATTTACAAAAGAATCATTATTATATTATTCATTTCATATCGAAATCGTACTCAAGTCTACTCATCACATCACGTCTGCAAGTCAAGAGCAATAACTCATCTATTATATTACACTCTTGTATATATAGATAGATCGTTTTAAACTTACACTGATCTCTCTTCCGGCCGTCTTCCTTTTCCTCTATTTGCATAATGGAAATGAATTGCACAAGTTTGAAGGAATACGTAAACGTAAAATAAGATAATAGAAGAGAGTTAAGAGTCAAGTAGGGTCTATATATTTATAAGTCTTATATTATAATAAAAAGTAGATTCTTTTCCTTCTTTTTAATTCTAATAGTAGTCAAGTCTGGAATCTAGAAGAAGTGACTAGAATAAAATCTCTTTTACTCGTAAATTCCATGAGATTTATGACTCTGACTGTAAGGTGATTTTAATAGAGGGACTTTTATTCCTCGTCTACTTTTCAGGAGTTTTTACACATCACATCCTATCCTATATACCATGCACTACGGTTTCTCTTCAGTCTCAACTTAACTCTCAACCTCAGCCCCTTGAAGAAACTCCATGGGCAGATTGCTTATCACAAAAAACGGGATCGCACTTCTGTTACTAATACATATTCCTTTTTCCCGTGGTCTAGAGAGAGTGAGGGTTGATAGAGTTTCGAGTATATCAAGTTGAAGCATTGTAATTACTGCCAAGTTGACGAGTCGAAGGTAAAAGCAGGCATATTATAAAAAACACGTAGGTATGCTATGCATGAAATGAAAGTTATGTCTTATTCAATCGATAACTCTTAAAAGGGTTTTCTTAGTTCCGTTTCCTTACTTTTGGGGTGCATGAAGAATGACAAAACTCTGTGAAGCTTGTAGTAGTAAAATAAGTCTTAATTTTTGTATATAACGTGTTCGAGTCTTGGAATTATCTAATTTGAGCTAATTTCCAGAATCATACGAAACAGATTTCATTTTATTTTACTAGGATCAAAGTAAATTTCAGGAAGACTTAAGTTAAAAAAGACGGAATAGTTAGTGAAATAATAGTACAGTGTGGATAAGTTAAACTTGATTTTAGTGCTTGTTTTAACGTCTTTTTTTATTTTTGCGTTCCTCTTACGTGAGCAAAAGCGGATAGAAAATAGTGTTTTTGCTCTTTAGCTTTTTACGAGGCAATGACTTTACAAGTAATTAAGTCTCGGTAGACAAACTCCTTAACATTTTCGGTAGTAATTCAAATTCACATGCCGTGGCATATAGCTCACAGGTAGGGACGAGTTATATCTAATCCTGGCCATAAATTAAATGGCTTTATTCTCTTTTTAGCGTGAAAACACCTTGCTTTACCTTTCTACTAAAGATGATTACTACTTCTTTTATTTTCCATTTACAAATCGATTTAAACGGTTTAAGATGTTCACTAACTACAATTGCATCTAATAAAGATTACGAAAATGATTTGTAGAGTTATTGTGTGCAAGCACAAATTATCAGGAGTTGAATCATAATTAAATTCATAGAGTCAAAATCTTTATATAAACCGTGCCGCTACTGCTACTATATGGGATGGATGATACTTTACAAAATCTCTAGAGTTTTACAGATGAAGCCTCATAGTAAACTGAATCAAGTGCAATTTTGACAGAAGTAAGATAGAGCAGAGCAGAAAGTCATCTTCAGAAGAAGAGTCATTATTACACGAGGATGCTAAACATCATCATCACAGACAGGAGATCGAGATAAAGTCGGAAGAATGAAATAATAAAAGGGTGAATGGGAATAAATGACAGAGTTGAGGAACATTATCATTTTCATTTTATTATGATACCTTCATAATAATGACTGGCTCGATCGTAGTATATATAGTGTGGTTGGGCTGACATAATCAAAAATGAACGAATGAAAAGGAAAATAGTATCAAGTAGGTAACTACCAACCGAATACATTGAGAGTGAATGACTAATGCATTCGAATTTTAATAGACATGGTAAATATAATAATAGAATGCACCGTACTAAAGGATAATAATAATTATAGCCTTTGAAAAATGGGTAGGCGGGTGGGACTTGAAGTTTTGTTAGTCTTTTTAGAGCTACTTAACGAACTATACTAAATTGTAAAACTAATAAGGTAGTTAGAGACAAAAATATTTGTATATCTATATACCAGAAAAGGGTAATAATAATCATAATAATTTATAATATAGCTTTTGTAGATAGTATTGATAACTTAAGTACAAACTATCGTTAACTCAATAACTTGTATAAAAAATTATAATATAATGTGTTCCGCTGTTATTTAATGAAACTGCTTTTAATGTCAGTTGGGATGTATGAAAAAAAATTGATGCTTTATTTTCTATGGAGAGACCTTCCACCAAGAAGAGGTAAAGAAGGAACCTTATGTGATTCGTGTTTCCGAACGCTTTGAGAAGATTATGATCATTTATTGTGGCCCAAACATTGGCAGTAATTTATCTGAGTTATGGCTGATCGTGTCCCGATAAGGTGACTTGATGAAAGGACCAACACTAACACTCAGTAACGTAAACTTACAAAGTCTCTACAGCAAGAAGAGAAGTATTAAAACCTAGTATCGTCATCTCCATCGTCATCCCAAAGCTGTATCAAATAGTAAATACACCTAGATATCAGTTTTCTGAAGCCCCATTTCCCTTCTAGTACTAAAAGAGAGATACACACAAACATTGTATGATCAGGGAGTATCAACTAGATGCTATTATTATTATTGCATGAGACACTACTTCTACTACTTTTGTGATGATACCACACAGCAAAGCGTTTAGGCCCATACCATCATCCATAACCTAGTGCTTTACTACTCTCTCAGGGTATGAGATAACTCTTGAGGAAAATTATTACTGCGGATGCCCTTTTGTTAACTTTGCATTAGATGAAGTTTGACTCCGGAGCTATTTAGTACGCGACACACGGTCATCTGGCACATTTTCTCTCTATAATATAACATTACACTACATGACCCATCTCATTTCATTACCGAGCTTTTATTACCCTTTTAACTTGTTCACCTATAAATAAACACATCTATCCAATTTACCAGATAAGCAATTTAGAGGTACTCTCTCTCTCTCTTTCTCTGCTGCGCTTTTATATTATCTTGCTAACCTCAAGGCACAAAAACAAACGTTGTTAAAGGTGTGTAAAGATCCCTTTGCCTTAAGTGTGTAATAGTTATTATATAAGTACTTACGGGCGTTACGTGTGCATCCTTTCCGCCGGCATTTAAGGGCTCAATAATACCCGACAGCTAAACACACTGCACACAACATACACACACCCCTTTTAGAATGCTTAACGAGATGATTATAGATCTGCTGTTTAACAAAAAAAGGTGTACAATTATCATCATTCTCGGTTCAAATATGTGAGTTCCTTTTTAACTCGATGAGCAATTATAATTAGATGTGTGTGTATGTCTACTTAGTAGGTACTTGTTTTTAAAATTGTTTTGATTAAACACAAGTCCTCTTCTATATATACCTTACTTAAATAGGAAACGGTAATTCTTGTCTGTGTAGTAGTAAAGTTTAGGTCCAATTCCAAAGTTATCTAATAAGTGGTATGTGCATATAGATATGTAAAAGCATAATATAGGAGACATGGACATGGTGATGAATCAACCGGAAGTGCTTTTTAATGGAATTCCAAGCGAAAGTACTCATGCTGAATCTGTTTAATATTCTGGACAGACTGTTTGAAGACGGCTACTTAGCACCCCATATCCCCTATGGTGTTGGTGTATGGTCAGTTATTATACAAAGTTATTCACCCTTTTGTTCTTAGCTATTTTCTCAGATGTATTTCTTCACTTGATTATAAAGATAGGGAGCTAAGGATGCATGTGGGAAAATCAAGACAATTTCTATTGATTATGGCTGTAGATAGTGTTTTAACAACCATGGCTTATCTTAAATATCAGGGTTTTTCGGAAATAATGAGAGAAAGAGAGCGATGTGGTTGGACGATGATGTTTTTCAGTCACATTCAACATGACAGGTGTAACATGGTCATTCTAGGTACATTCTCAAAGCTTTAGTGATGGTTATTAAAACTTTACACAATTTACATTATTTTGTGTATAATGTTTCTTTAATGTGAATGATAAGGATCAAAACTACTAGAAAAGCTTTTTTAATTGTTGAAAATACATAATAATAACTTGGTAGATAGAGATTATTTGAATCATATATTCCCAACGAATAATTGTACTAATGATAAATAATTGTCGAACAATAGCTAGTAATTAATTCACCTTTGGAGGTCATCTTGGTCGCACGGATTATCATAATAACTCATGAGTAGACCGCTCTGAATCTTAACAACGATTTATTTTAATCAAGATTAACATTACATATAACTCTGAAACGAATTTGCATGATAAACAATATGCATAAGCCTTAGACTTTACTGAAGGTCATTCTCATGCAAATGAAAATATTTAAGATCTTCCATTGATTGATATAGTTTGAAAACATAAAAATTGGGAATCTACTTTACTATCTTATGTTTTTATAATATTATGTCGATGTAAGGTTTTAGTTAAAAAAGCTTAAAGTAGTTTTCAGACATGAATTTGAATTAAAAACCATGGGGTTAATGGGTACTTTGGGTTGTTTTGCGTCAGATTTTGCACAATTAACGTGTGGCCTATACCTGTGAATAAAGTTATACGTCGTACCTACTTGGTATCAAGGGTATATTCTCAAAGTCGACGGATTTCCCTGTTATTCTTATGTAAAGCCAAGGCTTGCGGGGGGATTGTATTTTGTAATGGACAACAATCAGTGTTGGTCACTGCTGGTAAATTTAATTACCTTTGAAATTTTTTAAAATATCTGTCTCGTTTTGAGTCTCAAATGAAACACATTTTTAACTTTGTTTCCGTACGACTTTTCTCAACCTTGAGGATAACCTGTTCAATTGAATTTTTAATCTTATCCTGAATATTCTGCAATAATTGCATCAAAAGAATTGCAAGATTTCAGTTTTAGCTTCATGATTAGCAGTATCCAGCATTACGATTTTTAATCTTTTACATATTTATTACTGCCATATTTTATGAAGAAGATACCTAGATTTCGTAATTTAGATAATATTTCTACATTTTCCTTGAATTTCTCTATCTTGAAGTTATTTTATTAAATTAACTCAATTATTACTTATCATTTTAATATTTTAAGTTGAAATATACAATCAAAATATTCAAAAATAACGCGATGATGCTAACTTCAATAAGCTGAGGTATATTTAAAGATTATGTTAACATGTCTACGTTTAATAGCAGTACATAGTTGTAAATAGTGCATTTTTTGTTTCATGTTAAATATCAAGGGCTGGGATTAATTAAGAAATGTCAATCTTCATAAAGTCCCATTGAATGATATCTATTGTTGAGAGGAAGAGCGTGCTAATTACGCGTCTTAAGAAGCAAATCTACATAGATCTTCACTCACAAACTTGATTCCTAATCTTTGATTCCGATCTACAAGGTAGTAAATAATAACTGTGCCAACTCTTGTTATACACAGCAGTAAACCATATCATAATCCTGTATGATAAATCTTCTAACTTGCACAGTTGGATATGATACTAATGAATTCTGATTTAAAAGAGTTGTATAATGAGCTTTATAACTTTTTTTCAAGATATGAAAACTACCATTGCATCGCTTCCAGTTCTATTTTTTACTATTTTTTGATGGGGGATGCAGATTGTTGATCACTTGGCTGATTATGATTATTCATTCCTGCACGAAAACTAAATCCGGTGATTCAACCTCTATTATATAGCAGTGCAATAATATTATTAAAAATAATCCTCATTGTATTGTGTAGTTTATCTCAAGTTTTTTTTTACTTTAAGAGAGGAAAGGGAAAACTAATGCATTATATTGCTCTTGGCTATTGAATTAGAGTCAACAGTAAGTGTAGTAGTAAGTAGCAAGTGTAACTAGGTTTCTTTCCTTGAAGCCGTTCTATTGAAAGGAAATTAGAGAAGAAGTTCTTTAATTGAAAATGAATGTATTTCATTTTCACGGGCTTGTTAAACTCTTAACAAGGTGTGAACCTCTAGGGCTTTGTAAAATCCGAAGTAAGTTATTTTAATTCATCTTACGATTAAATTCAAACTTACTCACTGGCTTCAACCGTGAAACTTAATTATATAGGTACTCATTAAATATTAATTTAATAATTGCTCATATTCCTCTGTACGGTAATCCTTTTACTAACCTTTATATATAGTATGATGGGTTGAAAATTACTCAAGTTGGTTTCACCCTGAAGATTATAAAGAATGATATTGTTCAAGTAATTCAAGGCATTGCTGATAGTGTTAAGTAGTAAATTGGTATAAAGGTAGCAATTACACTGGGTGAATTTTAAATACTGAAAAGCTAATCTACCTAAAATTGCCAGCCATTCTTGTAGTAAGAATGTTTAAAATATGAATAGGGACGATTACTGTGTATGCAAAACAAACTAAATATTTAAGTAGCACATCACATACATTTATCCTTATAGGGAATCTCACTCAAATCAAATGACTAAATGGCAAATCGATGATAACTTGGCTTAAAATTGGTCTAAACGGCAAGAATGAAATGGTGCCAGAAATGTTTTCTAGTTTTATATTTATTTTACTCCGTTCACACTATATAAAGGCTAAAGGAATGCTTAAAGGTACTGTAATAATAACATTTAGAAATGTGTTTCGAAGCATTTCTCACGTATATTATACAAATAGCGTCATCATCAACGTAGTTATAATTTAGTGATAAGATTCTCCCTTGTATAACTATGTTTTAGGTTTATTTCTCAAGTATATGTGTATTTGCATACATAGTGTTAGAAATGATGGCAGAAGTTGTTCCAAAGTTTTATCATGATGATGAGAGAAGAGCACTTATTGCAGTCATAGTTGAATATTAATCTACAGCGATTTTATTCCGATAAGTACAATGTGATGGTAGTCGGTACTTGGTAGTAGTAGTAGTGGTTGTTTAGTGCTATGGTTGCGCGTTACATTGCATGGCATTTCTTGTTCCGTTTGGACGAGTCTGATAAAAGTTTAATATCTTGGTAAGAGCATATAATAGTACTTAGATACACATAACATAACCTTAGCACATGCTTTTTATCCAATGTGGTTAACTTGAATTATGTTTTCTCGGTTGGTCGATTGGACCACGTCAGTTTCTGGGGTTTTATCGTTAATAGCTAATGGGTTTGGTGGAAACTTTTGATTGTTGATAAAAAAGGCTTTAATGTTGCACTCTTCGTTCGTTTAGAAGCACGTTCATTGTAATCTTTCTATCAAGATAACTTATTGAGCAATATCTTATACTATTTTATTGCTTCTATGTGTGTACATTATTATCGCTTGAGTCTCCTCAGTATATATAGCATAGTATTATTATGTGTATGTTTGCAATTCCTTCAATATGTTTTGGGCATTACTTTTGTATAGAACTACTTAAAGTTACTTTTTAGACCTACAGTAATAATAATAATAGTTCAAAGTATACAGTAAAGTTGACTTAGGAGATGTCAAAAAGAAAACAAATGGTCCTTTCCTTCAGAGCTTGTGATGCAGTATGTATATAGTCTTTTGCTTACTGATTGATAACCCAGGCTTTGATTTAAAGATAAGGCATGTAGTAGTAGCTACCTAGACTTGATCATTTATCATTCGGAGCTTTATTGCGTTTCATAATTATGCCTGAGATTATACTTAATCGTAATTAGTATTCTCACACATGCATTTGTTTCGCCTTGGTGGCTTTTCTTACCCTAGAGAGATAGGTAGTTAAAAGTAATAAGGGAAGTTGAGACGAATGGGAAGAGAGGATGGACGTGAGCAAATTGTTTTGAATGTTTTTAAATTTTAGATATAGATAATAATGCAATTATAATAAAATACATTATAATGGTGGTATAATATAATATATACAAAGTCTTGTTTTTTATGGTTGGAAGTGGTAGAGTAGGGCGGCTTAATTTCTTGTGGTAAGAATTGTTTAATGAGAAAGGGCATCGTTTTTATTATGATTCGGTATTTGATTGCACATTATTGCGGTTAGCTAGACCAGGTGCGGTTCGGGCAGAGTTTGCAATAATAATTTTGCAAGCATGATTTTTATTTTCTACATGTCACCTGTCTATATACCATTAACGCTTAGACGTTAGGATAGTTAGTAAATTAGGATTATATTCAAGTGGAACTATTTTACGACTTTTTTGAAGGTTGTAGAACAAGACTATAATAAAATCCAACATGCTGTTTGATCGTTGATCTTGTAGTTATATAGTCAGTTAGGTTCAGTTGGTTCAGATGATCTTGCTTTCAGAAAAAGTTAATAGCAATGTAAAATCACGAAGAATACTTGAGACTTGAGAGTAAAACATCCCCAACCAGTGCATCACCGGTTAGTCATAAAATGCTAGGTTAGTTAGGGTTATATATTTTATGTCTAATAGCGAAATGAGATTAGAAGTTGATAATCATGCTGTAACGGGTTATACAGGGGTGGGATGAGATGATGGAAAGATGATGTGATGAAGATGATGATGATGGTGGTTAAATGGGATTATGTATTAGGATGAAAAAGTCAGTTGGGAAAGTGGGAGAAAGCATAGTATAATAAGTAAGAAGGAGAAGGATTGTTTAATTTACAGAGTTGATGATATGGGGAAAGTGGGAATAAAATTTTGGCACTTGGAGACTGATGATGGTGATTTTTTGACAGGAGAAGAAGGTACTGTGATAACTAGTTTTATTATAGATGAAGCATAGTGTAGTCAGTCTACACACATTACCTTACTTACTTGTGTGTTGACTATTATAACAAAGGAGATAGAAGATCAAGTA
Organism: Isotoma viridis; assembly: GCA_034696425.1. Lineage (NCBI taxonomy): Eukaryota > Metazoa > Arthropoda > Collembola > Entomobryomorpha > Isotomidae > Isotoma > Isotoma viridis. The sequence goes on from JAQGAA010000048.1 coordinate 23,539, forward strand.
AAGAGACACAAAGCAAAGTACATTCATAGTAAAGAGTGCATGTACTATCAGCAGTACATAAAGGCAAAACTGGAGTGTACTGTACATAATAGATAGACAGAGAGGTGGTATTATTATTATACATACATGGGAAATGGGGAAAGAATTTTTCGAGTGTAATAAATTGTTGGCAGCTGAGGAGACTTGGGTGAAAGACACTATCAGACACACATTCGACTTTCTATTGAAAGACTTATCTGAGGGAGCAGATTGAATATATTTCATATGATGTTTCAGAAAAATCAAGTTCTTATCACCCGGATGGCAGGCTTTCTGCCAGTGTTTTCTGTCTTCCAAAAAAAGTGTCTTGGATGAAAAATCTGCGAGCAATCGAGTGTGGATATCAATGGCAAACACCAAACATAAATTTAGTGTACACTACTTTCTCCATGTTGTGTAATAGTATAATCATAATAATATATAAATATCCTTCTGTATAGATACATATGAGGAGACTTGCCTATTTTACTAGTAAGTGTTGTCTCCCTTCATTCTTCACGATGAGAAGGATGAGATCTTCTAGCCATGTAGTCTTGTGTAGTCTCTCGTACATTCTCAATGCAATGTATTGTGCACTATTATTATCTATCTCTCATCCTTCTTCATCCTTTTCTTATTCCTTGCCCTTATTCTTATGTGTCCTCTCTTGTCTCCTTTTAACTATCTTCAAAAAGAAACTCATCCTGGAGCATAACTCCCAAATCATTTTATTATTATGACTCCCACTGCCAGTTAATACTACGTTTATAATCGTATGATGATAAACCTAGTCTTTATTTTTCTTATTAAATTGCTCCTTATTATGTCCTTGCCTTATGATGGAGAAAAGAGAAAGGTGAGATCTTGTATATTTTGCATTGATTTCGATTCAGTTTGTGTGTACTACAGACAGTTTACAGTATGAAAAATGTAGACTGATACTGACTACATCTTAAGTACTCTTGGATGGAGTTGATATCAAAAAGTATGAAAATTTTTTCTAAGAAAAAACTTTTTGTTAGCTTGTATGTAGCTAGGTGAGGTTGTATCTCTTTGTTCAGAACCCTTTACCTGTAAGTATGATAAGCGAGATGTCCCATTCGTCCAAAAATTTACCATGTGTATCAATAATATAATACTTGATGATATAAATAGTGTTTGGGGTGGTTTACAAAAATTTCATAGTGATCGCCAAAGATACTAAAAGCTTCTTTTGTTGCTTTCGAGGTTGGTTGGTAGAAATAGTATGTGAATTTTTGAATGTCGTAAAAAAGAATCTAAGGGCAATAATTTTTGGCTTTGCATTTACTAAATACAAAAAATAAGCTTTACCTTTGTATAGCTAAGTATAAATGTTTAGTGTCGATAGAAATGAACATTGTTTTCATATAGGGTGTTTTTATAAGATATGCCTAGATCATGATGGCATTTTAAATATGGATAATAGTAAGCCAATAGCTTGAAAAAAATAATTGAGTTGAAATGAATAAATACTATAACGCATTTCAGAAGGAAAATATAATTTTGGATATCAGGCGGAGTTATTAAAAAAGGGTTGAATTTTTAAAACAAATCACGCAATTTCTTTCTGGTAGATTGGAAATTTCAAAAAAAAATTATACAATTAACCTGGATGGAACAAATAAAGAAAGTAATGGACTAGTTTTTGATCAAGTACTCATAAAATTTTTAGTATTCATTTTCTTGTCATTCACTCAGACCTACTATTATTACATTCATACAATCGGAAATTTATAAACTATTACTTATATCAGTACTACTTACTTTTCCACTGGTAATACATTACATAGAATAATAATCCAATACCCCAAGAGCTGATAATTACAAACAATAATATTCCACTTCAGCATTATTACACATGCAAGCCAGAAGCTAGCACACCATGAAAAAAAGTTTTATTTTTCAATGTACATTTCATAGTTAGGATTTAGGATATATAGTATCTATTGATTTAATTTCATCGAAATGATTGGTGGTGGTTGTTCTTAAAACCTGCTTATTAAATTCCCTACTCCATAACCGATTTGACCGTCATCATTAATTATCATTTTATTTTCATTAGTTAAAGCCTCGAGCTTTGTATGCGCTGAATAACAACTGAAGCGTCATACTTAGGTAACAAACAATTTTTATGATAATAGCATTTTTTTACCCCAGCCCTGGCCCGGACAACCATGATGGGGCTAAAATACCTAGTGAATAATTGATTACCTCATATTCCCCAAGGAGTAATGAAAGGTGTGCACACTCATCCATCCATCGAAGTCATTACAATATAAAAAGAAATATAAGATTTGATTGAATTTATTGTCATTAAAATTGTCAACGATCTCGTTCAGCGACAAGAAACATTTCCATTTCACAGTAGTTAACCCGGATATTAAACCAATACCATTACTTATTTAAAACTTATAACCAACAACCGACTAAAATACCACATAAGTATCAATAGTTATTAGTAATTACGCCATATGCGGAGATCCACTTTTTTATAAGGACTTTCCAATGGTCAACAACGCATTTATCGACGAAGACTCGACAGTTGCTGAATACAATTACTCAGCTTGTAGCTTGTACTTAAAGAGTATAATGAAGATAATATGATGATGATAACAAATAACTTGAGGTTATTTCTACCCAACTTAAATTTTTTATTGTAATAAATTACCAAAAGATAACAATACATTTACTTTACACACACATACATAGTCACTGCATTTGAAATTATAATATTATTGGTTCAAGGGATCGTTATGGATGATACATAATGCCAAAGGAAATAACATATTTTTATATTTTAGATGATAATGCTTCATGGATTATCACAAATAGCGGTTGATTCTGATAAAGTTGACAGGAAGGAGTGTGCAATCTATGAAAAGTTTGTTACTGCGAAGCATTTTCTTCCTCGGTTAGCAAATTGAATCCATTCTTTTGTCATTAATAAAAAAGCTGAGTACATCTAGACATTTCTAATGTAATAAAACATTCAAACATCGTCGCTTTAGAACTTTTATTGTTGATTGATAAGACTTCATACCAACCCAACTGACTTCTCTAAGTATTCTAGTATTTTACTAGTGTAAACTTGTACCATCTCCCTAAATCCATTTCTCTTTCTCTACAAATTATTATCACAGAAGTGACAAAAATTTAAAAAGACAAAGAAGAAGATGCCGATAATATTAAGTTTTAAACTGTGATCTTAATTATGCACACATGTACTTAAATGCATGATTATCAAAGCATAAAAGTATAGATATTTGAAAAAGTAGCATGACAAATGAATGTTAACAATCAACCTAATAAATATTATTTGGTCGTAACTTTTTAAGTCGTAAAGTGAAAAAAATATAGAATGTAAAGCGTGAACTTAGTGCATGACATAAGGAGAGAGAGAAATGATTATTATATTATTATTATTATTTGAGTATGCATTATTTTGTTGTTTATTGCCAAAGCATGGCTGATTGGAGAGTTTGCTGATAAGACATCTTTTTAACCTTTTCTATTAACTGATAGCAAAGCCAAAGTACAATTCTTGCCAGATAGATACGACACAGCTCTCTCTCTCTCTAATAAATATATTTCAAATTTACTAACTTACTTGCTTAAACCAGTAGATACATAAAATATCAAACCAATCAGAATATAAAGATATAATAGTACCAATCGTTAGCAAAAGTAGTTAAAATAAATTCATTATTAATGTAATAGTAGTATATAATAATAAGTCATGAAGTTAATACATATGATTTTATGTCACAGGCATAAATAATGATCTGCTACTGCTTTGCCAGTCTTGAAACGCAAGAGTACATAATATTTAGCTTATGAGAGATAGTTGATAATAGTAAGTTTGAGATATTCGTGGTATTATTCTCATTACCATAATCTCTAAGAAGTTTTGGGGTTGAAAGTACATGAGAGTGCTAGAGAGAGAGAGAGAGCATTTAGCTAAGTCACATCCTCATATCTCATGTGGATTATCAGTTGACAAGTTTCCACAGCTTTGGTTCTCCTGTCTGTTTATCTCCTCTTCAAAGTTCTTGGAGGACAAAATAAAATAGTAGTAATGCTTTAAACTAACCAAACCTATTCTAATTCTAGGGCTAAAAGAGAGTAATGAGAATCTTCTGGAAGAAGATAATAGACCTGGAAACAACAAAGGGTTTGGAATAACAGGCGAATATTTGAATTCGAAGATCCGAATAAATTCTGAGTACTTCACAGAGAGATGATATTATATTATTTGGAAAGTAGATCTTTCCTTGAATATGAACACGAACTCTACTCTTTTAATCCTTGGGAAAATAATGTACCTATAAGCTTAAGAAGACAAGCGTCATACATACAAAATGTATACACATAATAAGTAAAGTAGCTTTGGGCACCTATGCCTACCTCTAGAGATGCTTCTTTATATAATAAAATAGAGATACAAGCCTTCTCAAAAGCTAAGAAATCGTAACAAAGGAATCAGGAATCAGATAGTGATTGTATGAGTTTATAAACGCAAGTACTGTATGGATATAGGATTGTAAAGTTGAGCAATATACTTACTAATAGAAAGTCGAACAGTATTCTTCTGTTTGTAGTACATTATATTTATGTAGTTTAAATTTAATGCAACCGATATGAAATGCCATGTTCCTATATAAAGAGAGTCTTTTAAGACTAGAGGTAACGAAATGATAATCGGTGTCTGTCTTGTGATCTGCTTGGAAGTCAAGTCAACTTTACTTATTTTCCTAGTTATATTTATATGATTTGACTTGGGGTCTTTATGTGTTTAAGTTCATCGATCAAGTTTCCACTTCCCACAATAAAAGATCATATAAAGTTTATAAATGATGATAAGGAAGGATAAACTTTCAAGAGATGTTTCTTGGCTTGGCTTGAGCCAAGTTAGTTTTGAGTTTCAAGTTGCTTTTCATTATTTATCTTCTATTGTGTGTATATATTTTATTGTTGTATGAAACTCCAACTAACTACAAGCACCTCGGGTACTTCTGTCTCCTGATTGTATGAAAGATGGGCTAAAAGAGAGGAGGACAGTTATAAGTAAAACTTTCTGATATGATAGAGGAACAAACTCCGTTGTTCTTCTTAAAGAGAATATGGTATTAAATAGTTGAATGAGGTGCATGTGTATATACTCAATGTAATAATCGTAATAATCATAATAATAACAATAATAATAATCTTTGTAATGTTGATACATTGGCTCCATTATCATTACCTATTATCTGAGTCTTTCACAACTTATCTTGTGTTTAACTGTCCGATAAGGAAACTTTAGAGGATGTGAGATAATGAATTAAGTATAATATAAATAGATGTTCAAGTTGCATACTGGATTTAAGCTTTGTTAGGGTTTTGTATCATTTTCAATTGGCTTTAGTTGATATTAGTGTAATAGATGAAATTATTCTGTGATTTTGGTTCTGTATAGTGGTTAAGCGGGTAGAATATATGTAATCTTGCAGAGTTTCATGGAAATCATTATATACGTGACCTGGAATCAGCAAATGGTTGTTCCCAATCTCACGTAATCTTCTCATTAGTCACAGGTGTGTGTCGGAACCGGATCAAATGATGCGAGGGAAATAAGCTTATCTTACGGAGATGGCATGTAGTAATCACTTTAATAAATATCATGTGCCTACTTACACCTCTTGAATCTTTATTGGTTTTTACGTTTTATCTTTAAGCTTTAAGAGCAGTTTGAAGATTTGATTTATTAGTGTGATGGTATGGCTTTGAGAGTTATGAGATAGCGAATAATGCGATAGTGATTTTGAGCTTTCTAAATGTAAAATAAGATATGGATAACATATTGACAGTAAGTGACGACATTCATGACGACTTTTATTAGAATGGGGCAAAGTAAGATTGAGATAGAATCTTGAATGACCACCACAAGCTAAGCATAAATTGAGAAACATCAGTTATGCTTGTGGCATGGCTTATCTTAATATTCATCTGCTTATCTAGCTTGAGTCCAATGTTCTCATCTTTAGCTTTTAAAGAATGTAGAACATCTATTGCGTCAGGCTCATTGCCCTTCCTGCTGCTACTCAATACTGATTGACAATAACAGGGTTGAATCTAGTAATCTGTTTAGTTGCAACCAAAATCATCTCAAGAAATTGTATGTGTTTTTTACAAGAAAAAAAGCCGTCGTGTACGAATATGACGAGATAATAAAATCTCAAACTGTTTTGTAGATTGACATTTTCTTGAATAGAAAAATGAATTGTATAATATCTTATTGAGTTAATCTGAGCGAATAACTTAATAAAGTTGCAATTACAAGGAAACACAAGAGGTTTGCGGCAGATTCGGTAGTCTCTGTTTCTTCCTTCTTGATACTTTTTTCTTAAAAGAGTTAAAGCATATATGGTCATCATCATCATCATCACACTTCTTCTTTGAAAGAGATCAGGCAGAGAGGTAGTGATATTTCAATTTCATACGGTATTGAGATGTTGGATTATGGATCTGGGTAAAAAGTCCATCTTCACTAACTGATATCAATGTGTTATGTTAATATAATGTAATAATGTGGATAGTTAGCATTTGTGACACTGATGAGGTCAAGACGTTTGGACAAGACAGGAGCAGATTTTATGCTATTATAAGTAATATTATAACTTTGCATAGCATTAGTTCGTTGTATCATTTGCATCTCATTTGTATCTTGGTATATTCATCATAATAATATTTTTTGATATGATTGCCAGCGGATAAAAAACTTAAAGGAGAAGAAATGGAAAAAATGGGATTTCATCAAATGAGAGATAGATAGAAGAAGTAGATAGATTGTGAAATACAAAGTGTATCTAGTTTTTACTAAAGAATTGCTGATTTGTATTCATGGAAGTAGAGGATTAGCTTGCTTGAGCAGTGGCATTATTATACTAGTAGTAGTGAGTGTGGCTGGCATGGTTAAATATTGCTATTGATGGGCTAAACAGATATAAAATAGAGGGTTGATGAGCGATAGGACGGATTGAAGTGGCCACTTTATTCACCATTGTCTTTCCTATAACAAGAGTACAATGTGTTTTCCTCAATTCAGTCATGATTCTTATCCACTGTGGTCTTTTCTATGATATTGTAAAATATAAAGAATGAAAAGTGAATAATATTAGTCAGTATGATAAACCTATGTTATCCCACAAGAAAAAAGAATAAGTGCAGCAAGCAAGTGATGAGGAGGTGGGTACACACACATCATCATTTTCATCATATCTGATAGTAATAGTAGTAATAGTGGTACTGAATGCATTTGAATTATACACAGTAACAGGCAAGTAAGAGAGGTGCAGCTTGATCCATGTAGTTCCACTTTATCTTGACCAAGATCAGGACAGGTTGGTTTTTTAAGGGCGAAAAAATCCCTTCTTGACGCCATGCAACACAGGTCTACCTGTCTAATCGGAACACAATCAACTATAGAGAAAATAATAATAATGAGAAAACTTAAATGCCATACAGCAAAGGCTTAAAAAATTCATTCTTTAGAGTTCGTATTAAGTACATAAATACTTCCATGCATCGAACTCAAGAGGTCGAGGATCTATAGGCTCTAGGGAAGATTTACTAAAAAAGATGAGCAGGAAGATAATCAATACCTTAAAATACATATTAGGAAAGATAACATGGAATATAGCGTATAGGATATAAAAGGTAATTTTAAGGTCGTAAGTGTAAGTACTCACACTCTCATCTCAGCTAACCATGCCCTTGACTATAAAGGTTGTTTGAAGTTGAACTAAATCCTATCATGAATTCTGATTAGGACACAAATGGAAAGTGTACACAAGTGATGACAACATTATCGAGGCAAATGATTATTATTATTTCTCATGTGGCTTCAAATACTCTAAACATACACATAGGCAGATGATGATGACAGTTAAAATAATAAAAATGTTAAAATTGTCCTCACTCAGTCAGTCACAATGATTTTATGTTAAGCACTTGTTTGTCTTCGATGGTAACGTATGATGAAGATGAGAGGTGCAGCTTGATCCATGTAGTTCCACTTTATCTTGACCAAGATCAGGACAGGTTGGTTTTTTAAGGGCGAAAAAATCCCTTCTTGACGCCATGCAACACAGGTCTACCTGTCTAATCGGAACACAATCAACTATAGAGAAAATAATAATAATGAGAAAACTTAAATGCCATACAGCAAAGGCTTAAAAAATTCATTCTTTAGAGTTCGTATTAAGTACATAAATACTTCCATGCATCGAACTCAAGAGGTCGAGGATCTATAGGCTCTAGGGAAGATTTACTAAAAAAGATGAGCAGGAAGATAATCAATACCTTAAAATACATATTAGGAAAGATAACATGGAATATAGCGTATAGGATATAAAAGGTAATTTTAAGGTCGTAAGTGTAAGTACTCACACTCTCATCTCAGCTAACCATGCCCTTGACTATAAAGGTTGTTTGAAGTTGAACTAAATCCTATCATGAATTCTGATTAGGACACAAATGGAAAGTGTACACAAGTGATGACAACATTATCGAGGCAAATGATTATTATTATTTCTCATGTGGCTTCAAATACTCTAAACATACACATAGGCAGATGATGATGACAGTTAAAATAATAAAAATGTTAAAATTGTCCTCACTCAGTCAGTCACAATGATTTTATGTTAAGCACTTGTTTGTCTTCGATGGTAACGTATGATGAAGATGAGGGTAAGGTTTTTACTAACAGATATAGCTTTAAGTGATGATGATCTTTGACTGAAATGTTGATGAAATGACTCTGAGTTTCTTTTAGGCACAATAGTTTCAAATAAAGATAAGGGGAATGGCGAAGTAAAAGGTTTGAAGTTATAAAATATACTGAGGAAACCTGTTCTCTTGTCCCTTGTATGCTCATCAGCGTACTTATGATCAGGGTTACCTATGTGTGTATGTATATGAGAAAATAACATGAACTTATTGTTAGCAATTCATGAGAACAATTGGATTTATGAGTATTGCATTGCTCTCTGTGATGCACTATAAGGGAGTTTGGATTTGGAGTCTGAAGATTAAACATAAAGTTAGCTAAGGCTGCTAGGTGAGATAAGCGTAATCACTAATTCCCTCGAGTACTTTTGTCTTGTATGAGTTTTTAAGTTTTATCATATGTGGATCTTCAATAAAATGCATCGTTAGAGTAAACGAACCGTGTGGTAAGGTAATAATAATAATATATATTGTACATACTGTGCAGCTAAAATTTATCTAAGCAATCTTTATGCATCCCCTGTGACGTATGTGCATCCTCTTTAGGCACTGACTGATATTATAACAAAATTAGACAGAGAATACAAAAGTACCAAAGATATGAGATTAAATATGGTAATGGTAATGCTTTGTACACAAGTTTGGTAAAAATCACTTTAGAATGATTACAAAAGTGATTTTGTGATTGAACAGGCCGTTTAACACCTGAAGATACATAATTTCGTGGAGGTTTGTCCCTACATGATGGAGTGACCAGACCAGGTTAATTGAAAAGGGGAGGTAACTACACGAATCACTAACCAGTATTTTTGTATCTTTTACTGCCACTTTGATCAAACTAAAATTCTAAGGGCGTACACGAAACAACTTAGCAAATCTAAATTGGCTGAATATGGGATTTAGAAAAAGTGCTGAAGGAAACTTTTAACGTCTTCGGATTATTTTTCTTTGACTCTTCGTGACAGCTGAAATGAGAATTATTGAGTTGAATTTAGTTTAGTAATTTCCTGAATTAAACATAAAAGATAGGCTTATTAGTATTAGACACTTCACCAGAACCTTCAACCTTCAGTACTTGAAGAGACAGTTCATTATGCAAAGTATTTGCTAGAAAGTGTCAAAGGAGCGTAGGCATTAACAAATAAATGACATCCGATAGTCTGCTAATCTTATTTAATAGGTTACTGAAAATACAAGAGCGAGGATTTCATTTGAAATTCAGATCATGTTGAAAAACTCATTATGACGATGAGAAATAATATATTTAGCAATTTACATCAATGTGAAGGAAGGTAAAGTAAGGATTTGAAACATGCATATCCTTTATCCTCGTCAGCAGTTGAGGTCAGACAGAACTTACTTGAGGTCTATCGCCCCGTTTCTTTCAAGTATAAAGACAGAAGCTGAAAGACAGGAGAGCTTTATAGAGCAAAAGTCATAACCCCTTTGACACATGTCATCATCATATCAAAATGAAAGTAAACGGACGTGGGGCCAAGCTAAAGAAGACCATCTGGGACTATAGTAGAAACGATCAGAGTGAGTAGTACCAATACATTAGCTTTCTCCACTCAACTCTTTTCCATTTTCAAAGAAGGATGCATGAGATGATGGGAGAGGAAGTCAAGTAATGTCAGATTTAGTCTCAAAGACAGTGCAAAGCTTACTAAAGAAAGTTCCTTTTTGGTTTCTATTCTTGAACCATATGACTCCACTAACATTCCAAGTTCCAGCTCCACGAAACGAAATGCAATATGTAGGGAATGTTCCGTGGAAGAAGGAGGAATAATTGGGAAATCAGAGTGAAAGAGACAAGCAATTTCCCTCATGAAGTCATCCTAGTGTGAACATGGATTGGGAAAATGTCCCTCTTTGACAGTTGACAAACAAGTCTTTTTGAGGATAATAGCAAGTAAGTTGCAAGTATAGGAAAGGGGTATGGAAATACACAGTTCAAGAATACTTTGCAGTTTAGCCTCTAATGTAATAATATCTTTGGAGTGTTCTACCTCTGTCTTACTATCGTGTGTGTGTCTGACAGATATGTGATCAGGTTTCGAATACCTAAACACCTTTGTTTATATTTATTATATTATTAGGATTATTTTTCCTCAGCAGAAGGTATAAACTGTTCTCTAATACCTCTTCTAACCCTTGTGTCAACCTGGTATCTAAAAGTCAACATATGCATAAAGGTATCCATACTCTTCAGCGTGGAATGATGGGATGTAGAATGGAATTGTAAAGAGTAAAGAGGATCAAGAAAGACTTTCTTTGGCATGTCATCTCACCCAACTTTCTCCTCTTTTTGGTTTACTAACTATCTGTTATCTCTGTCATCAGACATTAGTGCTCTTAGCTTAAACAAATTAGCCTTACTGGTGTTACTTAAATAGTCCTATGTAAAGATGTATAATATACCTTACCTTCCTACGCAACTTCCTACAGATTTTAGTGTAGTCTCAGCAAAATATCTTGTGGTGGCTTTGCTCTTTGATGTGGATTATTTACAATAAGTTGCTTGACTTATCACAAGAATGTTCGAAGTTAGAGTTAAAGTGTATTTACTTGGACGTAAAATCCTTCAACCCTTGAGTTCTGGAAGAATAGGTTAAGCTTACTCATTAATTTATAGTCTTTCATCTTCAAAACTACTATTTTGTTTCATATGTCTTTAGGATTATTCTGTCTGTTGGAATATTTTGAATTAAAAACAACTGAAGGGTTGTGCAAATTGTTGTATTATTGAAATACGGAATGGATTATAGTTATAGAACTCAATGGAGATATTTGTGACTAAATTTGGGTTGACGTTATAGGAAAACTTATATTTTTTTATGAGTTTTTTATCAGATGGAATTATCTGAAAGGTAAAGTATATTTTGAGCTAAGTTTAGTTATAAAACATTTTTGGTGGGATATTTATTTATTCCAGGTGAGTTTTTCTTGGTAATCAATACTTTGATTAAAATCATCCCATTTGGAAATAGTTCCTTATCTTTTCTACCATTATTTTGACCGATAACGTTCCGCCTGATATTAAAGAAGTGAGAGTAATGTTACTCATAATATGATACGGCTTATTTCCAGCCTCATAACAATTTTTACCATGCAATAAAATTGCATGAATGTGTCGCGTGTTCAATAGAAAACCTTTTGAATGGTAAACTTTTTAGCTTAGCTTGGGCCTTACAGTATTCACAATGTGAGACATAATGCCCTGAAATTACATAATCAAGGAGAATAATGTACTTGTGTCAGCATTGACTAATTTTGCATAAGATTTGTATCTGTACTTTATCCTCTTGCTGATAACAGTGGTAGAAGCTGAGGCAAATGGTTATTTTTATATAGCTTAAATATCAAAGAGCTAAATCTAGCAATTTATATCACTCTGTGATATATATTATTATATTTTAGTTTTATTACACGAATGCATGAGAAGAATGTCATGAATCAGCCACATGAAAGCCATGGACTATAGACTCTCAATTTTACAAAAAGTTCTTGAAGCATTCCAAAGCGGAGATTTTTCTTCTCTGATTTCTTTATCAAAGAATTGATAATGTAAAAAAATCACATGCTAGCTTACAAGAAATAAATGCTTATGCTTGAACTCTTTAACTTATTTAGATATCTTGAACTTAAATACATAAAACGCTTATTTATATCAGTTAACTTCTCTATTGCACGTTTTGTGTCATTATGTATGTGTGGTTATCGGTGAGGGAACAAAGTTTCAATTTGATATAGAAAAAGATTGGGAAAGCAATCAAATAAACTTCTTCAAAGTTAAATCCACCAAAGTCTATTTCAATTTCAATCGAAAGCAAAAACTGATTGCTTATGGCTAGCTTATGATAACGATAACGCATATTGTATGCATCTCTATTTGGAAAGAAATTATAGAGTTTAACTCATTCTGGTTGTATTACTTTGATTTATTAAGTCAGATGCATATGAGTGTTATATAAAGATTGTGATATGTCCGTTGATGACTTTGTGTATATGTGTAAGAGTATCACTTATCAGGATCTGAAGTTCCGCCATTCATTGCACATTAAAAACTCTAACATTCGTCATTGCATGCAAACAGATCATGACCCTTTCGCTCAAACGGATTTTGTCACCTTTATTTATTTTTTATACAAAATATTACAGTATTATGTTTATTTTTTTTACTCATTGAAACGTCACGTACATGAAATTTATCTCTAGAACACCACAAATAATTAAATGAGTTAAACCAAAATTGGATCCCACACACTTGGACATAATCGTTCTTTCTTAGCAATATGTGACTTTCGGTGGTCGGGCTGTAAGATTTTGATTTGGAATAATTGTCTCTTGCTATGATGGGTAATTGTGTAGGAATGAGGATGAATGATAATGATGCTGTATTAACTATAATCTCATTATCATGATTAGAATAGGTAATAATGCTAATCTTAAGTTTAGAAGTGAAATTCATGTATTATTGCGTAATATTATCATGTAAAGTGATAAATGTCATTCAGTCATTCAGTGTAGGAGGTAAAGAAGTTAAATTGTATTAATTCGTCGTTATTGCTGGTAAAGTTGACAATGAACGATAAAATGAAGATGAGATCTTTCATTCCACAAATATGGTATTGCAAAGGGAGAGAGAGCGACTACTTTGTGTTTTGTGTCACTCTTGCTTCTTTTTTGAAACTCCGTGAGATGTGATATCGATATCATTATGTGTGTGTGGAATCAAACTAAGCATCACTCCACCACTATGATCATTACATTACCAATACCACCGACGACTAGGAACCCATTGTTACCTTATATGTATCTCAGCATGGTTTTTTTGTTGTAAATAGTTTTCCATAGCCATATGGACGAAGGATGCATCATGATGATGTTTGAATGTTCCATCGAGATAAGTTTGTCTGCAGAAATTGAAAACTGATAGAGAAACGATAACGAGACAAAGTGACTTTTGCTCTGATGCTTTCTATCTCTAGCGCACGTTTTAATTCCGTGAAATTAGAGTGATCGAATGATCTAAGGGCTTTAACATTAAACGAGCTTTAGATATGGGGGTTAGATAAGCCAATAAATTGATCTATACTTTGGAAGTGTAGTAATAGGGGGTATTGTATAGTGTACTTGTCAATTGATACTGATACTGGTCTAGTGGCAAAAGTTGTTTCAAATGAGTGTCCTGCCCTGATTGACTTGACTGGTAATATGGGGAGCCGTTCTCAAATCATTGGATAACCGTTTACGTTGATGCATCATACACACACAAACACACACACACACTTGCTCTGCCTTATCTCAATATGAGATGCAGGTAGCTTAAAATATAGTTAAAACTGTATTGCAACGATTCGTAGTTGGTATTTTGAGATAAGGATTGCAGGCATGGAATCAGCTTAATAATATTATTATCATGAAAAAATCACTGAAGTCAATCTTACACAACCCATAGAGACCGACTGTTCGC
>JAQGAA010000049.1:0-37633 GCA_034696425.1 Isotoma viridis
TATTTAAATCTATGTGTATCTCTATATATAGAGTACACCCACCTACATAAACATCTATCTGTCGTACTTTCTCCATCACAGTAGGAGGAATTTGTTGGCCATGTCATATTGTAGCTTGATGTTGCCCAGAACACATATGCCTATTATAAAGTATTATTCGAAAATGTAGAGACTTTTAGATTGTACGTTGTAGAATATTAGTAAGCTATATATAGGCCAAAAAGAGAGAACCACCTGGTTCAAATGGTACGAGTCCTGCATGCATTATGATTGTATATACACAAGGATGCGATGTCGATGCATGTGAATGTGATGCATGCATGGATGGAGAAAGACAGGGTACGGGTGTTCGAACGTACCGGATGAAAAATGGGTAACGACTTGCTTGGAATATAATAACAATAAAAGGATGATATGCAGTTGTAGTTTTAGTACTAAAAGTACTATCCATTTGGTTTGGTCTAGTAGTAGTAGTGGTTTGGATTGCGTTTGGTGTACCCCATCGCATCATCATATCATCGAATAAGTAGCACACATGTTATCATCATATGTAGATTCCAAAGAGATCCTTGCTTGTTGGTTGGAAGTAGTATGTAGTAGTAGTGGTAGCAGTTTTGATGGGGTTGGTAAAAGTATTAAGTATTGGAAAAAGGATGCTTAAAATGCTAGTGGTAGTTGTGGTGCTACTCGTTCTTAGTAAACTTTCTCAGATGAGGGATGATATGGATGAATGTCTTCGTCGTGGGGAAAAAATACGAAAATAAAAATGAAAAAATCTCACCGTCATCATTATCGATATCATCGGAACAATTGGTTTCCAAACGGATCGAACAGTCCTCACCAGCCCAAGAGTTTGAGCATTTACAAAGATAGCGATTGTCTTGCATTATGCATGAACCGTGATGACTGCATGCATTGGGACATCCAGCTATATAAATAGTAAAGTATTGTATTATAATAGTTGTGATGATACATCTCACAAAAAATATTAAATTTATGCAGTTTTTACATGAAAACAACTATTCATTCATTTTTTTATTTCGTAGTACATCAGCATCATCGTCATAATATTATCATAATAATAATACTGTGTATTTATGTTGGTATATTTTGGTGTTGTGTACAGGGAGGAATAATATGGATGTAAAATCATAATAAAAAAAGTCATGTCTCCAACTTCTTTATTATATTACGATTCTTGTATCTTTCCATCTATCTGAATTACCGAATGTGCAGCTTTTACTGCTTTGCTTTGTCACTTGCTTTCACTTCTGAGCTAAAACCTAACTTTTGTATAAACTCTGCTGATAAAATACAAATGAGAGATGGAAATAACAGACAAAATGTAACAATCGTGAGATGGTATGTATGATGATGGTGATGGTGGTGGTGGTAATGCAATGATGATGATGAAGTGATATCTAGAATAAAATCAATGGTGTTTGTCATACATAGAATTTTCACCATGAACTATCATCTCATCATCGCATCACAACAACCGAAATAGAATATGTACAACCTTGCCTTGGTTTTCAGTTCGTAGCTGCCAAGTAACTCTCAGAAGATTGAGCCTAGGGCCTATTATATTATAGGGATAGAGATATGCGATTCAGCGTCAGACAGAACTCAAAATCCTCAACTTGTAATACTTGTGGGAGTTGAATTTCATTTGTGTATGGAATTGGTGGACTTGATTACCTTTACTATTCATTTTTGTTCGGTAGTGTCTACCTTTTCATCCTTGTGTAGGATGTAGTCTTGTTAATTTTTATTAGATTGAAATGATTTGTAGTTTCGGTGAAAGTCATGATTATGAGTTTGAAAATAATGTCGTTCGATTTTTTAAATATTAATTTAACGTCAGTGGAAAGATGATGAAGTGGTTCAATTTCCTGTCATGGTGTACTGAATGATAAATGAATAACGAGTGATCCATAGGTTTGCTAAATATTAGTAAGAGGTTTGGATGTTGGGAACTAATAACTAATTTTAGAATACTTTTATTATTAAATACCACCGGCGTCTAGAAAACTTGGCGATTTTTGAAAAGAGAACAGTGATAAAATTTAATGCATAAAAATTATCAGACACATCGGGTACATTATCAGACACAGACACACAGCATATCACTTTGTTGTTTTATGGAAAATATAAAATTACTAGATGAGACAAGACCAGTCAACAAATAAATAATCACACGAATGAGTCTTTTCATTATACCTAATGAATCCCCGTATCATCACCATCATTATCAACATCATCATCCTCATCATTATCAGGAATGAAATCTAAATTAAATTAATAATGAACTCGCCCAACTTTTGCTCTATTTTTGTTAATCAGTTTATGAATAGCAAAATAAATAAAAGAAATTCAATTTAGCCTTAGAATGCATTTGCAAAGTCTTGTACAAAGTACCTACTCTAATATAATATGACATTTTCACAAAGAAAACATCAATTCATTCAAACCCTTCTTTGACTTCTAAATAAATTGCTATGCTTATAAAAAACAAACAGCCAAAAATCACATTCTTTTAACTTTCCCCATATTTCGAGTGAAGTTCAAAGGAACACTCAAAATAGCTGGTAATAATAATAATTTACTTTGTTGTACGAACCGAGTGCAAACATCCTCACTTCCTCTCTACGCACTCCCTTCATATACACGTACCCATAGGAGTTTGTTATCAAAAACAGAAAATGCACTCACACTATATATACCATACTAGTATTCCCACAAAATATATGATCTTAGAAATGTTAGATGTGAATGTGATGTGACAACTTGCTGATTGCTACTCCCCCTTTTTAATCAAGGGAAATTAATTTGCATCTGAATTAGTCGTCAAGTCGTTGACTATGTCAAGTCACTCTGACTGAACTCTTCAACTCAACTGGTACAGCAATTGCTTCAACAAAAGCTGTCTGTGTAGCACCAGTTGGCAGTTCTCATTATGCACTTGAACGCTTATTAGACGCATTTTTCATCAAAAGTTAGCTCACTCTTTTAAGTCAAAAAAAAACTTTTTTTTAAAGAAAGACACTTAAAATGCTCAGCAGTAAAATTAAATGTCGACACACACTGATGTTATTATTATTATTAAAAAGAGAAAGTTGTTGAATGTTTAAAAGTACTTTTTAGAAGCGGATATACCAATAATAAAAATATATTGAGAGAGTTACTTACACAGAGTACAGAATTTTCCATTGAATCCAAGAGTACAAATACAAGTTCCATTTTTGCACTGACCATGCTCTTGACACCTTGGGTCACAGGCTAGGACATCGCAATTTTCGCCTGACCAATCAGCAAGGCATTCACACTGACCTTCTTCATTGCACAGCCCATTACGTCCACAATCCTTTTCACAGGAAACTGGAACAGAAAAAAATATCATCCCATCATGCATGAATTCCATATATATAGTAATACCACTAGTGACTGACTGGTTAGATGTACTTTTTGTATTGTGTTTTGTTCCCTTAAGTGTATATCATATATTCGAACATGTCTTATATATTTTATAAATCATCACACACATCCTTAATACAAGTAACAATGAATATATCTATCTATCTTTATTGCTCTTTGTTCAGTGACTGTGCCTTTCACTTTTTTCTTATACTGGTGACTGGTCGTGGTGCATGGTTGTTAGTTTGTGGTAGTGGCGACGGGATTGGTGATGATGGTGGTAGATTGGCACCAACCCAACGATAAGTCATTTTCCAGTTTATCAAAGGAAAATAAATAGTGACTTTATTTATACCCTTCATCCATCCATTCCATTTACTTAGCGAAGCCAACTGGATGCATCACATCCTTCTAGTTCGAGTCGACCAACTATCAAATGTTATAGCTTGATTCTTTATGTAGCGTGAAAGTTGTTCATTTTCACCCAACCCAGTCTCTGTCATTTGCTTGATAATGAGAGCAATACTTTCATTACTTGGGGTTTATGGGGAGGAAACATCTAAATTTTCAAAGACCCTTTTGTCTCTTCTTTGCTGTTACTACTACAACTACCCTATGATCTTCCAATTCCAATGTGTACAGATAATACATTATGAAAAACAGTATGATCTTTCTAGTCAATTCGACCCTGTTTCCTGAATAACTTTCAAAGTAAAAGAGAAAACACACAACACCAAATATTATTATTAGCTAGCTAACTTTTAAACACTTGAGAGACAAATCAAAAGCTAGATTCACTTTTTACCAAGCATCAAAATATCTACTGTGATTATCCAACCCTAACCATATTGGATTGAGCATTTTAATAATATCATCGGCCTTTGCGCCTAAAGGGAAAACATAAAATAGGAAAAACAAAATGAAATAAAACTCGTTAAAAGAAAACAAAAGAGCAAACATCCACAGGCACAATCAACATTTCACCTTTGAGTTAATTCCCTCACGGTAACAATATTATTTGTCTGGATTTCAAAAACCAGCTCGTTTTATTACAACGGACTTCATTTCATGAAATATATTATGTCCAGGCATAAAAACCATTTAATGAAAACTAGCTTGAGGTATGAATCCACTGAAAACAGTCTATATCGCTATACTTCAGGCATCATGTTGGGTTCATTCGGGTTGATTGTCTGACAGATAGAATAAGTTTTTAGTCAATGTGCTTTCACTTTCTCTATCATCAAAGTGTACCAAACATAAACTATACAGTACCACCATATACTACTAACCACCACCTATATGATATACTGCGAGATACAAATGCCTTTTGTATTGTATTCTGCCTGTCTACTATAAACTGTTAAAACTGTAGACGTCTTTCATCGTTTGGTATACACACGAGAGAATATTACACAGGGATGGATCATTTATTAAGCGGATGAAACTCCAAGTAGTTTCCCTTTTATAGCCTCATCCTTCCGTTCTAGTAATCTGCAGTGAATGCATCATTTCCATCTTAACTTCCATTATAATATACTGTTATAATATAATAAAAGCAGCTATCAAATGTAACTCTAGATTCTAGGCAATCTTGTTCCAGTGCATTGCGGCAAGGAAAAACTACCACACACTACTCTCACTCTATATACATAAAGTACCAAAAGCAGTGAAGCCAAGTAACAATCAAATGCAACTATGAGTAGGCACTAGGTAACCTGCTACCTTTCCCTTACAACGAACTTACTACGAAACGAACATAAAGATACCTTAGCACCAGCTATTTCTTCATGATAAGGCATAATAATGACCCAACGACGGGAACATTACCCAACCATCATAGACCTTTTTTTGTGTATCCGTATTGTCACAGTATCCACTCTCAACGTTATATTTATACATGCCAAAACTACTACTAGAACTCAGTAACCGAGACTTCTTCCAAGTATCAAACAATAAGTAAGAACGTTAAAAGTGTCCCCATCAATTGTACAAGGCATTCTTTACTACACTATATAAATATAAGTAATATATACTACATACTTATATCACCACATCTCCTTTCACTAAAAAAGAGTCATTTATTTACGGAAAATCTTGGAATAATACACTTGAGTTAGTACACATACAGAAGAATGAGTGAGTGCTACTTTTACTACATTTTATATACACGAGTAGCATATAGTGGTGGTTGTGAACGTACTATACTGGGTTGGGTGTAAAGTTAAAAAAATTTTATGAATACTGAATGATCCCTTTATGAGCTGGAGAATGTTATGTTATGAAGCCATTTGAAAAGCTTTCTATAGATTCTAAAAACCCATGCATACAGGATTGAATCGACCTGACCCTCCTTGGATTTCAAGTACCTATAGGATATTAACATTATGTTCCACACAAGACTATATACCAAGCCCTAAATGTACTATTATAGGTATCACCTACCTCATAATACCCATTTCGGTATGTATGACAATGCACAATAATAATAGGAAAGTCACCAACCATCACAACCACCACCAGTAGTGTGACACATCATATCATCACCAGGTGTACTTTCTCCTTACACTACTAAATATAAGAAAAAAGTCTTTAGCAACACAGACATTCATACACAAGGAGCTCTTAACGTTCCCAGCTTCCCTTTCCTCCTACCTAGATGATTTGGTTGAATTGGGTTTTTTTGGGTGGATACGGATGGATAAAAAGTGACTATTGAACATTTCGCCAAAGTGCATTGTATTGTGTGCATGCATTACACCCAACAGGGATGCGATACGAGTGTACTAAAACCTCACGTAAATTTCAGGGGAGAGTAATAAAAAGTGTGAAATAATAAAGGGATAACATTACCACGCATCCTAAGGTAGACTGAGCAAGTAAAATATCTAACCTGTGTGTTCCTCTTCCATATATAATAGGATGTGTTACTCTTAAAGATATTATTCTGTACACAGGGAACTTATTACTAAAGAGAAAGCTACATCATCCAATATTACTACTACTATGACGAGTATTTTGTAAAAAGGGAAGATGTTACTCTCTCTCTCTCTGTGTAGTTAGTAGTCGGTGGTGTGGCTGTAGTTGGTTCATGGTGGTTGAAATATATTAGAGATTCAAGTCTTGTATCATCCTCCGATGAAAGAAGTTAAAGCCCATAAAGGGCAACGTATCATCGACATAACATTGGATGGATGGATGAAACACAAAGGAAAGGACTAGGACATAAACAAGGTTTCCAACGGAATTATAAGAAAATGATGGCTTTTCTTATACTCTCTGTTTTCCTTATGGTATTTTCTCCCCTTCGTTTCTCTACTCTTGCAGAAGAAGACCTAGGCCACGTCAGGGTCTAGCAGCAGTGATGGTAGCAGTGGTTATTCGAATCTACTTCGTATTCCTTAAATTCTTATTTCTATTCGTGGTGCACAATTTCAGTTGGTTTTCTCATGAAAGGGGAGAATGGAGAAAAGAGTAGGAAGGAGAAAGTCTCCGGAAATAAGCTAGGAGGGAAGGAAGTTATTTTAGCATGAGCACATGGTTTGTTGAGTTGCAGTTGGATCGTCGATGACACAAGAAGAGAAAGGGTCACCAACCACTATATGAGTTTGTATTACACTCCATATACACCCACTTTACTATAGTGACGACTACTTACTGGTCTAATAGTTACACTCCGTTCGAGTATGCAATGCAAGCAATATGCTCTGTTGGTTATCATTATGAATGGATCTTGGAGGTGAAAGTACAACTACCTTGTGATATATCTTATATACTGGCCTTTGAGTAAGGAGTAACGTCAACTAAGTTGGAAAATAGTCTGAAGGTCTACCTCAATCTCAATAATATTTTTCTCTTTTTCGTGTGTTTAGTTTCAAGTTGAACCCATCATGAGAAATCTTTCCCCAGATGCGAATGGTCTTTCAAGCCATATTCAAGTCATTTTAGTTTGGTTTAGCTCATATGTCGTACTTTTAGTTGCTTGGCTGCTGCTCATATGGATGGATGAATTTGTGCGTCTACATCTCAGCTCTGTCTAAGGATTTGTAAAAGTAAAGGCACGGGAAGGAAGTAAGGTAAGTAAGAGTAATAGGAATAGCAGTAGGAATAGAGGAGCAGTAGTACTAGTGGGTCTGTAACTCTTAGAGGTAGAACATCTCATCTCATCATCAACTCTCATCATAAATTATTCCCACTTTTTTGGTACTTTTCTACATCCCAGACTTAGAATTTCCTTTCATCAGATTTTTCCCCTTCAACCCTCCTCCACCTACACACATCATCCTCAATACATGCTTGTATTTCATTCCATGATGTTACATCACATTACATACACTCGACTCTTATATCCGGATGGATGATTATATATACATCCTGCTGCACCACTGAGTACATACACGTAACCTTGCTTCAATAAAAGGTGCACATATGTACACACACATGCACACAGAGGCTATTTCCATCCTAATAAAAAAGTAGGTATCTACCTGCCTTTTTTACTTTCTCTTTGGTAGCTGTTTAATGTAGGCAGTTGCAGATGGTTTGCAGTTGGTACTTACTTTCTCCCCTGTTTCCTTTTCTCCTTGGTTTCATTACTATTATTTGTTCAAATTTACCATTTCATTCATCTTTCCCTAACTCTCTTATGGTTTATTATTTTTTTGTGTTATTATTACATTAGTACTTGCTATTAGGAATATTACATACATTAAGTAAAAGACTATTTTAGTCTCACTCTTACCTTCAGAGCAAGTTGGACCGACAAAGGGTTTTCTGCAGAGGCACCTTCCGCTTTCTGCATCAAATTCCCCCCCGGCCGGAACAGTCGGGAAGACATTTTGCCAAGAGACTATCGGGTACGCTGAAAATACACAAAAGCAAAGGAAACGATCATAAGAATGAATTTTATTTTTGACGACTTTCACCTTTTCTTAAAGACTTCCTGCTTACTTCAAAACTACTATTTGACATTCTTCAGATACGCAATTACTTTAAACCCTAACTATTTCACATAAATACTTCCTGCTTAGGTACTTTCTATCATATCGCTATAAGATTTTCTTAGTTTCTGAAGCCCAATTACTTTTTAAGCTCAACCAAAAACGTGTACTACTTTGTTATACTTTACCCTGTCAAAGTATTCAATCATGAAAAGAAAATAACCAGAAAATTGTCAACTTCCTGTTATGAAATTTGTCTTGTTTTGACATATCGTTATCTTAAGTGCGTTGAGGAATTTGAGTGATTCGGCATTGCCATACCATAACCATAAAGTAGTAGTTACTTTGCAAAAGTAAAAACAAACAAGGCAGTAACAGGAATTCCCCACTTACTTGCATAAATTACCACTCCAGTCTGCATTACACAAGCATTTCCCTTGTACACAAGTTCCATGACCGGAACAAGTTGGGTCTACGCAATCACCTGTGAATTGGTAAATAAAATCATTAGCCATTGTTAAATTAGATACACAACCCAATAATCCATTCATCCATTCTTGATTTTCCTCTAGTTTCGAATTAAATCAACAAATTCAGAGGTTATATATTTAAATTGGTAGTCTTTGTTCAACACATTCCTGTTGAAGTATAATACGTGAGTTTGCAAACATTCCAAAATCCCGATCCGACTTGCAGTTCTATCCAAGAGTTTCTACCAAGGCCAAACTAACAGGAACTAAGCTATAGATTATTTTCTCAGGGAAGTAGAATAAACATTAATAGAAATTAGGAATAACCATCAGTCAATAGTAATTAATTTATGACTTGCTCTAAGCTTCCATCATCATAATAATCTGTGTACTCAACAAGGTATAAAGCATCACAATGAGAATTTGAGGATTTGACAATATAATTACAGACTATAATGTACTTGAGAGTCGAACTTGGGTTGGGGGCTGTGGTATAAAATATTCATTGCACTTTACAAAATACATACAGACTATAGAGATTACTAGCCTATAGTACCATGCGTACCTTAGGAAAATAATTTAATGTGACTATTCAACGATATCACTTGAATCCCTTATGGCATATTTTGTCATCTCTTTCATATATTATTATTATTATTCAGCTCTTTTCTTTTCAAACATGTAACTTTCACTCGTCTAATAATAATATAACAACTAAGCATGCTCTAAACATTTTGGAAGGATAAACTTGAGATATTTCAGCTCCAAAGTGTCACTAATGCAAAAGGTACACAGTAATATATGTCATGAGATTGGCATATATATGAAGAAACGCATAAAATTTAGTTTGCCAAGTAATAAAAGCAAAATGTACCAATGAAAATTTTACCACAACACAAGTTAGTATTACTTTTATCACTACGTTATTACTAAAATACTTAAATAATAATCACAATGCAATCACACGAGGCCAGAAGGCCAGACAACTTTACAATCACAATCCAAATCACCACCATCATTTCATCATCATCATCCCAAGAGAATGGATTTATATATTTGTATTTGTGTAAGCATGTTTTTGCCACTGTGGGGGAGGTTAATCATGTGTTATTAATTTAAATGGGCATACAATCAATCCTGTCCATACAGATTTGAATGTAGATTAATCCTTTGCATGCCAAAAACCTAATCTGAGAGTAATTACTCGAGCAACCAATAACTAACTAATCCTGTCTAGTTATACTTAGCCAGTAGTAGTGGCTAAGTATAACTAGACTGAGCTAGAACACTAGAAGTTATTACTTCTACTGCTGGTAGAGAGTCAGCATATTTGAGTGAAAAAGAGAAAGAGAGTATCATCGTCATTTCATTTCGTAGTGTAATAATAATTTCCAAAGTTACTTGCTTTTACCTATAAGCTTTGGCTTTTCCTGGAATAACTGAGTAAAAGTTTTAACTCACTGAGAGGTGGTTTGAAGAGCTAATTCCAAATTCTGTGTATGCACCTAATATTTAAATAAAGTGTAGACAGGCAGTAGTAGTGCAATGTACTATGTGTATATCCATGCCGTCGTAGTTAATAATTCTCACTCACAAACGAAAACCTTTATGAGCTTTGTTTGTCCTTAAAACCATTCTAATCTCACGTGGACAACTCAATGAGAACAGATTACGAGGCTAATAATAATGGAACTTTCTCTCTTTTCATTCTATTCCAAACAATGCATACACAATGTACTACTTTCATCTAAAGGATATGATATATATATAAGGTGTATACATATATGCATAATGTATGAGGTCATGTTGCAATGTAACTACACAGTACAATAGCTGTACGAACAATGCAAGGCTAGTTTATTATTTGCTTGTCTTAATGTATCGTACTTACTTTTACCAGTGTAGTGAAACAATGGGTAAAAATATAATGAATTTTTGATGAAAAGTCTTAATCTTTTAGTTCAACCAAAGTTTTAAAAAGATGCTAAATGAATGTATTTTCCTATTTGACATTTGCCTTGGTGATAGGACTACATATTAGAAGAAAAGAATCAATCTTAAAAATTTTTTTACAAACCTTTAAGCCATACTATGTTACAAAATCAAGCAACCAAAGCACTTATGCATTATATAAAAAAGTATTATAAAGGAAAGTCTTATTTTTAGTGAGGGTGATAATGATGACATGATGGGGAAAACGAAGTATGAAAAATGACAAATGTACTCTAGAAAATTGGTGTTTAAACCCGAATCAATACCACGAAGCTTTTGTTTCAGAGAAAAGACACGTCGCAAATTACATGGGAAGTTTGACACAAGAGTGAAAGCAGGTAGTGAAAGTTGTGACAGACATTTCTCTCAGTTGGAATGTTAAATCCTAGACTACGGGTAGTATATTGTATGACGTTTAAATGGTTTTAGTGTCATTTTAAATGGTTTTTAAATGTAGGTTTTAATAAAGGTTTTTTTCCTGTCTAAAAACTCTTAAGCCTTGTGTATACACATGAACATTCTATCAATAACCAGAGGAGAGAGAAAGTAAAAAGAACAGGGAAATCAGTTCTAGTTTCCATTACACATTTGAGATTTGAGTAGAGATTTCCCTTTTGTGCTGACTTAAGTGTCTCTTTGTAAGTAGAAAGTACTATGGATCATTTGTTCCAATAAGTGTTAAGTAGTCTAAGAGCATTTTTAGTGTAAATTTTGCATATTTCTTTTCCCTTCTTTCTCTAAAAGTGTAGAGAGAGAAAGTCCTTACTCACTTGATTCTTTCTACGTGAATTTGAATCCCTCAAATCCTGCAAGCTTTTCCTGCCTCGCCTTGTGCTTTCTTCACAGTATTCATTTTATTCTAGATGGTGATGTTGGTATTACTCTTACTACTACTGCTGCATGGTGCTTTTGCTAATAGGCCATGAGTTAGTCGAGTGAGATGGGAACAAGGGAACTTGTATTTTACGAGATAATAGAATAGGAAACGTCCTGACTAGTGAGTAAGAGTAAGTAAGGATGAATTTGCATCAAATGAAGGCGCCACTTTTACTTTTAATTAAATTTTAAACGGACGTGAGATGAATGGTGTATGAATGAGTGAATGAATGAACGAATGAACAAACTACTACATAGACTAAAGTGGAAAATAGGAGGAAGGGTTAAGGCAATCGTATTACATAAGTAGTAGTTGGTCGTACTAGCATGAGAATTTGGTGTAGTCACTCAGCTCAACTAAAAAAGTAAAAGTCGTCCTCATACTTCCAATGGTGGTGGTGGTGGTAGAACAAGAAATTGGAGAAAGTCAGTATAAAATGGACGTGAAGAAAATTCTGTCCGTTTTCAAATGAAAAAGCTCTTTCTGTACATTCTGTAATTTTAAATTTTATGCTTCTTATACTAAAGCTTGCAGTATTAGCTATAACCAGCTATATACTGGCAGATGGTATGAGTTGAAATCACATTTTTTCTGTACTCAAGTGTCCCCCTAGTATTTTGTAGTATCGTAGGGAAATGGTCGATGGTCGCTTGGATTACCGTCACCCATGCTTTTCTTGGTATGGTAGCTTGGTTACATTGCGGTGCAACTGGACTGGACTGAGAATATCGTAGAAAAAGTGAAAGTGAAGGGAATGGACAAAGATGAGCTTTGAACTTCATTGCTTTTGCTGATCTTGTTCACTTTGTACTGCTATGTACATTTAGAACGAATCCTTTACTGTTAAACTTACAAAAGTTGTAAAATTCTAGCAAGGCTTTAGCTTTACTTTGTAGTTTATCCTTTGCAGCCTGGTCATACTATGAGAAGTTCATCCGAGTTCAAAGTATCATTGCATTGGATATTCGAGAGTTACACTTTGTAACTGGATACGTGCAAGGTTCCCTTCTCAAGATGTTCTTTAGTAATAATAGTACATAGTAGTAAGTTCTTGTGTATAAATCTTGTGTCAAAATTGTTGATTTAAGTACACGCATTTAGATGCATTAACGACCTGATCCTTAGTTAAATGAACTTTAAATATCAAACTAGCCTGTCAAATGTTGCAGCTTGACCAATTATTCTCAAAAGCTTTATGCCAAGTGACCCTTGGAGGTCATGGCATGTAAATTATGGGCATGTGCTAAAAGTTACTATGAAGATTTAAAATGAGTAAGACCAACAAAAGCAGGGGCAAAGGGAAAACCTTCTTGGAGGTTTTGAAAGAGTATAAGGTAGAGGTAAAGAGAGATGGAAATAGGATCGGTAAAGTGAAAGTGTCCATAAGTGCAATGGAACAAACCTCTTCATACCTTTCTCCAACATATTATATGTTGCAAATGTATACATCTGTCTTTACATGTGGTGGTATGTACACTTTCCTATCGCACCTACATGCCTTACCGGTACGAAGGTAGTAAGTAAGTAGGTATGCAAGAACACTTTGGATCCTAGTGGATCAGGATGCATAGTTTGATGGTGGTGGTCGTCGTCCTACTAGAAGTGATAGTTGGACTTTTTGACAAAAATATCTTTTATATGGGGAAGTCATAATGGAAGATCGGAATTCGGAGCGAAGGAGAAAGTGGTCTCTGAAGACTAACAAACGTGAAAAGCGTTTCTCGTCTCTCTTATTTTTAGAGCCTTCTTCCTTTTTACCTTCCATCCTCCTGCTTACCGTAGTCCTTTTCCTAGTGTCTAGTAGTACTTTCAAGCGTCTAGTTCAAAAAACTCCCTTATCATCATGCATGTGTAGAAATGTTAGCAACCAAGTAGCAGTAGTAGCAGTTAGTAGTAGTGAAAACTAGAGCCAAGTCTCTTTTTACCTCAAATTTTTAAGATCTAGAGAGCTATATGCTTCTACCACTGTGGCCATAGTATTACATTATTACCCTCAACCCTGTAGCACCACTACTACCTTTCTGCATATATTTCACTTTTCTACACATATGAGATGAGATGAGAGCTCCTTTCTTCCAACACTACAACTCGAGAAGAACATTGAGAAAACTATAAAAATTCTCACAATGAGTATTGAATAAGAGGCCAAGTGGGTAATCTCTCTCCCTCATCCTTTGCTTCTGTACCTATCCACCAACATTTTACTATCTTAAGGGCCAAAAAACCTTTCTAAGTCATTTTTAGATGTTCACTGTGTAGTTAATATGTTCCAGGAGTACGAAAAAGTACGGTAGCCAAGCTACCTTAAAATATCTTGGTCGGGTGGTAACAAAAAATAAAGAGAGAAAAACAAGACAAGATTCAGGTGCCATTCAGAAACATGAAAAAAATCTTCGCACTAATCCGAGTAATTTTGCAATGCTTTTATAACATGCAACATTTAACATGAATCTAAGAGTTACAACCAACTTTTGCTATATGGTTCTTGTGTCTATATTCGAAAAGGTGGTACGGGAGTTAGGAAGAGAAAGTAGGTGAATGAGTAGAGGCTTGTTAATCTCAGAAAGTGATTTATATCAGTGGCATATAGACAGGATGGAAGTCGGTCTGGTGTACCAAGAGAACGTTTGTACAAGCAAAATGTCAAGACATATACAAACAGACTGTGTAGATGATTGAAGGAACATTATTCTTGAAGAATAATTAATTAGTCAGACTAGTACAGGTAATCCCTGGAGGTATACAGCAGCAATGTGCAGAAATTGTAAACAGGTGCATGCATGGATATAGGTTTTTATGGATGTATTTAGCATAGTTTCGATGTTAGGATGAATGGACAAGGCAGTTGTGGATTAATTACTAAAAAGTGAAGTCTTATAAATGTTAATAATTATTATTACGTGAATCGCAACCCAAGCCACTCCAACCCTGGCGGCAGACACACTTCCCGTTGAGACATTCGCCATTTCCATGACAGTTTCCAATCTCACATTCGCCTTCTGGAACATCACATTCAGCTCCTTTCCATCCGGAGTCACAATGGCAAACACCACCACTGTACTTTCCATGATTGCTACATAATACTGGACAGATGCCTGAAAATAATTTAATCACTAAATTAAATTCATGTTGTTAAGCCTCCCCTTGGGGCTTGAAATGAATGACTAGACAACAAAACCCTTGTAGTGGAGTTCATATATTCTACGTGGGTATATTCTTTACTAGGAAAGGAAGGACTACATATTGAGGGGGTAGGGAAGCCCTGCGTCTAGGTAGGTGGGTAGTCAATTCATTTGATAATAATTACATTTACAAAATTAAAAGCTTACTGTTTGAGCAGTCAGCTCCAGTAAAGCCATCAAAACAGTGGCATTTCCCATAGACACAATTTCCATTTCCACTGCACTGCTGCGGACATCTGACCTCTACAGTAGGGTCTACTTGGGTGACGATTCCCACACGACGTTCCAACAAGTCATCATTGAAAATCCGTAGAAACCATTTGCCACTTTCTAGATACTCAGAGAAAGCAACAATACTTTGGTCAGCGTAGACTTCTCGTTTATCTCTTAACCTTCCAGAAGAAAAAAAGAAAGGATTCCAAGATGAGGAGTCATTAGTATTTGTACTGATAGCCTTGCTGTTACTGGTGTTTCTGTTACTGATGATACTACTGCTACTACTGGTACTGTTGTTGGTACTTGGGATGTCTTGTATTGCCCACCGAACATGACGTCTCTTATTTCGGTGTTCAATCCTTCCATTTTTAACTATTTTGATCAAGTCATGCTGGGTTATGGACGGCAGGGCATTTTTTCGAAATATAAGAGCCCAATTAGAGCCCCAAGGAAAACTAAGGTTGAGATTGACATAAGCACTATCCCTCATGTCCATTTCCAACGTCCAGTAGGAGTAAGGCTCAATACGACGAGTTAATGGTTGACCCCAGAGGATTTCCACTGGACTGAGGCCATCATTCAGACCCCCATATTCTCTTGATGTTAACTCTGGGGGTACTATTGTAGTCGGTGAGACCATTTCTACTAAAAAGATAAAAGGCACAAAAAATTATCCCCCCAAAACCAAAAGTTCAGACAGACGTACTCCTTCCTTCCATTATATAAAAGTAATAGACACCAGACCAGATCCAAGACCGAACTTTCTCATAACAATACTCATTTTATCTTCACTATTACTACCAACTACTAGCCATTCTGTTCAAGCATTAAATTCCTGTATTTTTATTCTTTCTCCTTCTTTTCCATTTGCCTAAGGCACAACATTTCTTTTCATACATACCTAAAACGAACATACATCCTCTCTATTACCCGTATGTAAAAAACCTAGCATAATATTATTATTATCATCAAGTAACTTTTTCAAATTGACTAGTACATCCAATATACATATACGGTATGGAAAATACTTTGAGTATCAGTCAAGTCCATACTTTGGTCTATCCGGTTGGTACAAGTATTGTTTTTTAAAGTGGAAATCTGAGAGAAAGAAATCTCCTTACCTTCGCTACTTTTGGGTGACATGGAAGTTAGATCAATCACAGGGAAACTTTTTTCACCCCGAGCCAGGACTTTGGCATCCTCGACGAGTATGCACCCGGATCCCGAATACCTCGAGCAATTTCCCATGATAGCTATCAAAGTACAGAGAATTTATTTTAAGTCATCCGATTACTTAAGAAAATGGAGTTTAGTTCTTTCTTATTTTCTTACAATCTACACTTCCTACTTTCATTTACAAAGACTCTCTCTCTCTTTCTTTTTCTCTAGATACTTCTTCTTCCTTTCTCACTTATCTCTTTCTCTTTGGTCGATAAAACACCACTACTACAAACTTACTACTAACTCTACTACTTCCTAGAAAAACTATCTCCAGTTGATAGCACCAAGCTATTATTTCTCTATTCATTCCGATCCCGTCTCAACCAACCACGATTTTACTTACAGTTGCTATTACTACTACTAAGACAATGCACCATTACATCGCTATTTTTCAAAAAGGTATGTGCCTATCTACTTACACAACATTCTTGATAACGATGTGTAGGCGTAGAGTACATATGTAGATTGATACATACACATATTATATATAAATATATCTATCCATTAGAAGCCATAGCATAACTAATATTATTACGTGTGCGTATAAGTGCACCATTAATGGTCAAAATGTTCTAACAAATTTGCCATTTTTTGTCTCCTTCTGCTTTCTTTTGGTACTTTCTCCATGCACATTTCTCTCAGCAGTCAAAGTCATTGTCTTCCTTTCGTCGTCTCTTGTCTCAAATGAGGAAGAGAGCGAGACGTAGACAAGAAGTGACTACGAGGAGAAAAGAATGCTTTAGAAGATTAAAGCAAGCTTGGAGGCCGAGTGACACGACATGAGTTTATTAGCAGAAACAGGAGCATATAGCATTTGATCAATTGAAGTTTTTTTCCTTGGATTTAATAACAATACTGTCTACTCGCAAGAGTGTAGAAAAGTCTCACGGAGTGTTCCCTAAGGAAGAGAGACTCAAGTCAAGTTAGTCATGTCATATTAGGTCATATTATATCAACGCGTGTGTATCTTTCTCTCAGCGTCTTTATTTTTTTGTCTTCGCTTATTTCGTTGATTCCATCCGTTGTTTCTACTTTTACTTAGTTATAAGCAAAAAGGTCGTGAAATGTGTGTAAAATAGGGTGAAGGCAATAGTGATGATGATGACAGTTAGTAAGAGTAGTTGTATGTATGTGTATGTGTACTTGGTAAAAGGAAATGGCTGGCATGGCTTTGTGATCGAGTCTTAAATCCAATTCAAGTCTAAGTTTGAGGTTTGTGTCACATAGGACCATTAGGATAAGATCTAATCGTCACAATGCCTGGTCTAGAGTCTACAATGAATTCTCGATCCGATCTGATATTCCTTGATATAAAAACTTAAGGAAGTTTTAAAAGGATATCCGTACACCAGAGTACTAAGACTCTATCCTTCGTCGCCTTCCTTGCTTTAACTCTAACCGTTCGCCCATTTATCCCTCAGTGTGTCCCGGTATATTATCCCATAGTTTCTTACAAACGTATCTTTTAACTATCTATTATATCTTCTTAACTGAGAGAGACACAAGGAATTTGCTGAAAAAGTTAAGCAAGCCTTATGAACGAGTATATACAGCAACATTATTACTATTATGTACAATAGGTAGATACATACATATTATATAGTAAAGTCTAAACCAGCATCAAACACTGTACACAAGGAAATTCCCTACACGTTCTGGTCGCTCAAAATTTGTTTCTAGGGTCACGTACAATCCCCTTTTTTCCACGAAATGACAAAAGAACTTGAGCAAAAGTTAGACTAGTCACACCCGTAATATAAAGACACCCTAGCATCATCATCATAACTATGGACAATAGTATGTCCTCTTAGGATATACACTAGTTGCTAATATTCTCCAATGCTCCTGGTTCTAACATAGGGTATCAGCTAAGCCAGCATGAACCATAGGAGGTTGACAATTGTCTTCTTTCGTCTTTCCTAAAGCTAAAAGCATTACTACATACTTACTACTATGTGTGCTATTTCTACTACTGCTACTACAACAATTTCTAGAAAGACTGCCAGCTTCCAAGACGAAAAGAGATGAAGAAGACAAAACTAATTCATTTCATTAATACATACATTCTCTGTGTCTCTCTTACTTGTCTCCCTTCTTCATTCCATCAACATCAAACCAACAACAACTCGTATTTGTAGTGGCAAAAGCACCAAAAATAAGGAAAAGGATCACAATATTTTAGAAAGTAGAGAGAAAGTCCAAGTCACCAAAAACATCCAATCTACTACTAACCAAGACCCACACCATTACTACTACTCATCCTACTCGACCAAGTATTAACAATACAGTGGTTCTGAGAGAGTAAATTGGAATGCCGATAGAGATACAGATAATACTGACTTATGTACTGTTCAAAAATCATATGTATTTAGAGCTTGATTGAAATTTTACTTTATTCTGCGTGTTTAAACGCATAGAGCTGATTAAATTGCTTTTAGAACGGATTTTTTATTAGAATAAATAAATTTTGTAATTACATTAGTATTGGTATATTATCCCGACGTCATCATAAGTTTTAATCAGTTGACCCTATTTTTTAATACAATTCAAACCTACCCCTCCCAGGATTTATGGACATAGCCTTAGTTTCATCCAAGTTTCCTAGCTTCTAGAATTGCTAACAACAACATGCTAAAATATAAGAAACTGTTGTAAAAGTACAAGAAGTATAATATAATAGAAAAGAGACAAGAAGAAGTATTTGATCTGAGGATATGAAAACGCACAAAGTAAGAATAAGCTATACCATCAACTTGTAAGAATAAGATAACAAAATATAAGTCTTTGGACTCAAACATTTCTTCGTCTCTTTTCTCTAATAACTTTCTCTCTGGACTATTTTGTTGTACGTCTTCTCAACCAATTTGATCTCATCACATATACTTCTATTAACAGAACTAAACAATTACTTTCTAAGCCACCACCACGATCCACCATACCACTACTACTACTACTACTAGAGCGAGTTAGGTTACCCTAGTAGTACAAGTTGACTCAGCAACAGTCCAATCCAACCACTGTGGAATAAAACAGACCGAAACCAAGCAAGGAGAAATGCATCTCCAGGCATCTGTGACTTTTGTGTGTCTTCTCTCATCATTTCACTTAAATAGATGAAGCACTTCTGACCCTACAACTTATTGCCCTGGGTGGTAAAATTACTCCACATGCCACTAGTTAGTTATTATATTAGTTACATTATTATTGTACAGTCCATTCCATTACTCCTAGAATAGTCGTATGATCAAAGTTAGTCTAAAAGTCGTAGGTACTTTCCTTACTACTACACCAGGACTACTTAATAGTTAATTCTAGCTCGGATGTCAAGGATATCGTACAAGCACCTCATTAAGGCTGATTCAGCTCCGATATGTAAATGTAATGGATATTTTAATGTATATACATCCCATCCCATCCTTCTTCTTCGTCCTCCCTCTCATTTTACTATTATATTATGTACTACTACTACTAACTCTAAAGCTATTTTACAGAGTTGTATTCCTACTTGCAAAAGTACTAAAGACTCAACTATTACTTTGGTGGCTACTACTACACGAATATTTATATTTGTGAGTGAACACACATCCAACAATCTTATTACTCTTAGTTCAGCTTAAAGTATTATATTATTTGCTCCTTGTGTTATTGTAGTGCTTTCCCTTTCACTTAACCCGAAACAACTTAAGAGTTGAACAAATAGGTTTTAAAATCCATAAGATCACTCTACTACTTTAGAGTTGGCTCCACAAAAACGAATTAGCTTTCAACTTTCTCCTAATAGCTTTTGTATAAACAATCCTTTTAAATATTTATGTACAATTACATGCGAAAATCTTTAAACTAGTAAGAACCCAAATGGTTTCGATTACTATTAGGAAATTCACGAGTACAAAGAAGGCGTTGAATTGAACTACATGCATTTACAATGCCGCTAAGCTATCATTATACAAAATTTAGCTCTGAATTCATTCCTATAATAATAATCATGATTTACTCTCTAATGTCATGCATAACTCAAATTTCCAAATGTCTCTAAAGCAAATTATGTTTACTCAAGGAAATATAAAACCACGATTTGAAGTTTGACTCAAATCACAATGCTATAATACTTAATCGTTTCAAAGCATAATCTGATCCCTTGACATTATTTCAACCCAGAAAGGTCAAAGAACAAATGAAAGCTACTAAAGACTATAACTCGACAACTAAGATTCTCATTATTATTTTGTTGTTGAAGCCTAATTAGTTGTTCTTTAACTTATACCTACATACCAATGGCATCATCATAAGTATTTGAGGTTAACCTCTAAACTAAGACTTGTAATTATACTAAAATAATTCTGTACATATAACCTACTATATATTACTATAAGCAACCTATATATCCCATACATAGGTTGCTACAAAGCTACAATATTAAATTGCTATGAACTATGAAGAAAGGAATGAAGCGAGTAATTGTCTTCGTGTTTATTTTCTTGACATCTCTTAAGAAAAGTCCTTCCTCTTTCTTCCCTCAGCCTCATGTTCGTTTGCTTTTCCTAGGAGATTTAATTGGAGTTGGAGAACTCCTCCTGTTCCGATTCAAGGGCAAACTAATCGTAAAGTAATTCCTAAAGGAAAATAAGGAAGGAAGACGGAAGGACTAATTACATACAGAAACTAAAACCTTAATCCTGTCTTAGACCAACCATTAACTAAGCACGGGGACTTGGAGCCACTATACGTCCTCCTGCTTGCACAACTTGTAATACACTATACAGTGACTGCACAGGGACAGGGAGTAATAATACCGGGTACAATTTCATTTTGTCTTTGTAATTCTACAAAGTCCAAAGTGAAAGTCGAGGATTCATTGTAAAGTGAAATGAATGGTACAAATACAAAACCTCGAAACTATTAAATTCACTTCGTACTAACATATACATACTCTTTAATTTTGTATTGTAAAGCTTTCTATATCTATAGGGAGGGGTGGGTATAGAATATTGTCAAAATCTATTACTTCCGTAGGACCAAGAAGGGCTGGAGGACTTATGCTACTAATACTGTTTTGTTGTTGCTATTTATTACATATATCTTGATAGTAGGGCTACTTAGTACTTAGCCATGCCATTTATATTTGGTATGTTTCTGTGAAGAATTAAGTATAACACAATTCAAAAGTGACAAGAAAACTTTTTATCTGGCCTTGTTTTGAATCCTAATAGTGTTATTTACATAGATAGAAGCTTCAAAGAGACTAGAAAGTCTCAGAATGTTTTACTATATTATAGTGTATTTAGTCGGGTGAGTAGTTGTAGAGAAAGCAGCGATGGTGGTGGTAGCTGGATACATACGATACGATACGATAGTTGACCTTATCGTTTTTGCCAATCTTCTCATTTCCTTTCTCGTAAATTGACCAAACGCCCCGGCTCTCGGACCAACACACTCGTTCAACATGTGTAGAATTTATATTGGGAATGTGACTGCGTGTGAGTGTGCATGTATATATAATAATATATTATAAGGACTAGTTCTGCATTATCTTCTTTCATTTTAGTAATAATACTGTAGAAGCTGAAAATTCCTCTGTAGAAGTATTGAACATGTTATCTTCGAAATAAGTTACTTTATATAGGCGTCTATGAATGAATACAGTGTTGGTCCAGATTCCTGGATCCCTTCACATATGCGAAGATTTATACAGTTGCTTTCTTTTATATACTAATTCGTGTAATACCAGCCGTGTTTTTCATTTTTGGTTAGAGACGGATCAATGAATACGTTGTTGTGATATTAAAGTTCAGACTATTCATACTTGTATTTTATCCTCGTTAACATCATCATACTTGCCAGAACTGACTATGGTATATCAAAAAACTATAATCTTTATGGTAATATAGCACATTTAAATACATTTTATATGGACTAATGAATAATACTCTGGTTTACAAGATCCCATTCTGGTTTGCTTGCTTACCTGCGAAGTAAATAAGGATGGAGATTAATGCGATGCAGAGTAGGATTAGGGCAATACTAATACATTTCCAGGAACAACGATCTGACACATGACAGTCTTTCTGAATAGTAAATCTTGACGGAGAGTATTGATTTCGTTGAAGAGACCGAGAATTTGTTGCCGTCCCGTTCCCAGTTATGGCTTGTCCGCCATGGGGTTGGGAACTTGGGAATACGGGAAGGATCACAGGTGCTGAAGGAATACCGGTTAACACCGGGTTTGATGTTGGAGGTCCTAGTCCTCCTATTAACCTGTGAAAGAGAAATAGAGTAATGAGTACGAAATCAAATTAAATCCCACTGCCCACTCAATTAATTTCATGCGCTTAAATCAATCCGTTCTGGCAGTTTTAATTCTATTCCGACAAAAATATATATCGCAGTCTGACTGTCTGACTAGGATTTTATTTATGAGAATTATTATCTTGTCTTCAAACCTTGTAGAAATATATATAAAGTTATCCAAACACTATATATTACTATGCAGTATATTATCTTTAAGATATTGTTTCTACTGTGATTCAAGAGTACTCCTTCTTACTATAACACCATTACCCTTCATGTAATTCACAAGAGAGAGGAGAGTAACAGACAAGCCAGATGCACTTGGCAGGTTGGATAGAGTTAGGTGAAAGTCAATTTTCTATCTTGATCTATATCAACCCAAGTAAAAGTGCAGGGGTCGAAGATCAAGTTCACAAGTAGAGGAAAGTTCATCCAAAAAATACAAAGGGAATAAATGTCGACTTTCAAGTCGTACATCGAGTCACTACCACACACTACATTCCTGGAGACTTCTAACAGTTAAAATACTTGCATGCACTACGTTACATAAAAGGTACATAAGGTATAATACTATATACTGCCTCATACTACACACTACACTTAAATATTGAATTGGTTAGGCACTTGGGATGCTGGAGAAAGGAAACACAAAACCTGTACATGCATAACCCAGTGTATTTTTTGGTATGTGAACTTGAATCCAAGTATATAATAGCAATATCTTTAAAACTATAAGCATCAACCCTATATATACAACCTTTTGGTACTAATCGTAATCTCGAATGTACCTGACATTGAATACATCTACAAGATGGTCTCGAGTCCCGAATTGAGTCAACATTCCAGCACAGCTTTGCTTTGGTTTAAAAAAGTAAAAATTTTATTTTTATAAATGTATAATCTCTCAGGGTTGGAACATTGAAAGACAGATTATCAGTAGAAAGTCGAATGTCAGTCGAAGCGGAAGAAAACAGCTCGCGGTTCGCTTGTCTTGAGCCACGACTCACACCTTTGAGCTTAGACGTGTACATATATCAAATCAGCTATGAAGATAAGGCTCAAAAGAACATTTTTTTTTACTTTAGCACTTTTTAACTTAGAAGTATGTTCTTTTAAACTATAGATTTTGTATGGTGAATGCCTGCGTGCAAATGTCTACATGCTGAGATTATTTCTTGAGTGTGAGGAGTGTGTGTGTGTACGTTTGAGTTAGAGGGGTAGCAGTAGTAGTAGTGGTGAAAGTTTGAAATACAAGAAGGATCCCATTCACTAGATCGATGATAGGATAGGGAAGGGAATCTCAAATATTTGATTTGTTCATGTAACTGTCTCAACGAGTGTAAAAACTTGGGTCCCAACGAAATTAAATTTATGGATGATAATGCCTATTGGGAATTACTGAGAAAATACAGATATCGCATCAGCATCAACATTTCTCTCTTTATCCCTACAAGAAGATCTACGATACAAGGGAAATCATAATCTAACCATGTGCCTACTATAGAGAGAAGATGTGTCTATGAAATGAACTTAACGCTCGGATAAGCAATATTATTTTTTTCCTTGTGTCTTACTTTTGTAACTACTTTTATATATTATTACATCAGATATTATTTTTATTATTATCATCATGTTTATGTTTACGTGATCTTCCTCACTATATGAGACGACTGATAATAATGCAATATAATTCCTCCAACTACAAAGTTACTTAAGGGGATTTGGGTAAACCCTAACCTCGCTTGGCGTGACATGCTGCAGAATTGCAGTTTGTATTTCCTTTTTGTATACACATAATAATGAATTTACTTGCTGTCATGAAATAATAAAGGAATCACGAACGAACGGAATATATCTTTGAAAATTTTCTTAAATCCTAGGATAGATAACCTAAAATATACTTTTAACCTAGTGATTTCCTTTGATTATTCTTCCATGCAGCTATTAGATTACTTTCTCTTTCAGGGATGACTACCTTTATATACTGTTTTACTGTGACACAGTCAAATTCTATGTGATACGGATTTATTTTAATTACTAATCTAATTAGGTTTATTTTCTTACTTGTTGTATATAAACTCAAAAGAATTTCATCCCTTGATTGAGAAGAGTAGCGTAGCTTGAAGACTTGAACTTATTTGATTAGTTTTTTGTTTTCTAATAAAATACATAGGGAATAATAATTATCTTGCTTTATAGTCTTGTGGAATATCAGGCTCATAAAAGTAGTGCTCATTTTAATGCTATTTCATTGTGGAATGGTACAAACCGGTATATTACAATATAAATAAATAAGCTAGTTAAAATTTAACAAGGGTCTATGAAAACGTGATTACAGTCTGGTAATCTCATGCAATAAAGCTGTTTTATTTCAATTATTATCCCTTAATTGGAACCACAGTGTGTAGTTTGTACACATAAATATATGTGTACCTTTTGTGAATTGTAATGTTTTGTAATAATATATAGTTTTTAGTCCATCAGTAGTCAATCTATCTATCTATTCATTCTTTCACTTCATTCCTCTGTTTGTACCCCTATCCCCTGTCTCAGTATGCAATTACGCACATAAAATTACTACTAATGAGACAGTCTGAACTTTATTTCCAAGCCTGAGACAATTACCTAAGTGAATATCCATTATTATTTGAGTTTTGGCTTTGGCAACTAGGCTTAATTATCCAACGAGCTTTATACTTTTGTTCTCATTAGTAAAATCGAAATAACCAAAGGGATTTTGCAATGCGACAAAACAAAACAACGTAGCGATAAGATGAGACAAGACGACCAACTCGACCTGCCTACCAGCAGTATGACTTTCACTTCTTTTTACAGACTTCCTCTCTTTTCTAGGAAATAACCACACACACATGCACACACAAAGAAAGTACCAAAACGACCAAAACTTAATAAGACTCGAGAAATGCTTTTTCTTCATTGTACAAGTAAATTCATTGGTTAAACAATATATTCATTTACCTCCGTTAAGAAAGTGGAAGAGCTAACCAAACCAAGTTTAAGTAGGCAAGTTTTGCATTCACTACTAAGTAATTAGGTGACTTTAAATAGAAAGAAGTACCGAACAAAGCACACACGAACAGTGTTGGTTTGGCTAGTTGGCAATGGTGGTGTGGTGGTGGTGGCAAATAATAATGAAATGCTCTTCTAACAAAACTTTCTCTAGTTGAAGAAACTTAAGTATTTTTTAGCTATTCTTAAAAGATCTGCATCTTTTTCTAGAAGATGTTACGGGCATAACAATGTTATATTACTACGTTTACACTACCGTAGAGGAAGGAAGCCTGGATTTTCACAGTAAGATTTAAAAACTACAAATATTTGTTATTCCTAAGTTCTTCTTAAATAATCCGATATGGTTTCATCATATGTATAAATTAATGACAAAGCTTTGCACGACTTAATAAACAGACAATTTAACTAAGACTTTAACCTTTAACCTTTTAAGAAACTGAACCCAATAATGACACATAACTTTATTTTTACGACATAAAATTATTTTTTTATTTTCCCCCAATTTTAAAAATTTTAAACTTTTATTCACGCGTGTTTATGGCAAAGAGTAGGGGTGTTAAAACTCAAAGCTGCGGTTTTCAGTATCATTTCGAAAGTCGTTACCATAATATTGTAAGCATCAAGATAGTCTCTGTGTTTTTCTTTTTTAATATAAAACAAGACACACACACATATGATTCCACCGGATTTTTATTTAAAGACATGCTGAAAAGAAAGACAAGCACATGTAGCCTTATCTCATCATACAGAAGAAAGAAGACCTCACGCAACATTCATAGACACAAATACACACTATCAACTATTATTATTACAACTTTAATACGAGTAACTAAATATATAGAAAATTTAAAGAAACAGGAAAGATACGCCTCATAAAATTTGGTTGGAATCCAAACTAGTGAAACTAATTAGATTTTTTTAGGCCAAAGGCTTCTTCTCTTTTCCTCGCTTCTTTCTTTTTTAAGTAAAGTAGAGTGAGTAGTAAAAGATGCATTTATTTCCATGAGACTGAAACTTATACCGTCGCCTTTTACCTCATCCCCTCTCTTCCTTTTTTCCATCCTTTCTCCTTTTGCTCCTTAAGAAACTTCATTCTCAACTCTGAGATTTCTTCAAAAATTCTAACCCTCTCTACCCAAAATTGTACTAGTATAAATGTATCGAGTACAATAATAACAAGTGATATGATACCCTTGAAGCATAAGCCAACCGGGTTCTTTTTTTACTTCTTGTGCACTATTACAATTTCCACTGCGACCGTTACAACAAGAGTCAGATAGATATATTTTGATTCTTTGTACTGCACTTTTCCCTGCCTGCCTCAATAATCTGAATTCTCACTCTGGGCTCTGGTTGCTATACGACAGGCTAGTATATAATTCTCAAAAAGTTCTAAAAGCTTCTCATGAAAAATTGTTTTTGCCCTTATTTTTCTCTCAATTCCTTCACTCTATCCTTTGAATAGTAGAATCAACTTCAACAGAACAGAATGAAAGATTGAATTGAAATATATATCTGTATATGTGAATACTCTCATGTCACTCTGTCCTTTGGATATGACTTTAGATTTTGGTTTAGTACTCTGGGGTTTGGTTTTAGTTTGACTGAATGAATGGGAAAAAAGCAGACCCCTACGAAAATGATATCAGACAAAGCTCAAGAGCTCGAGCCAAGAAGACTAAGTTTCCTGCAAGGTTGAAGGCTTTTTTTGGTTA
Source organism: Isotoma viridis (assembly GCA_034696425.1). Taxonomy (NCBI): domain Eukaryota; kingdom Metazoa; phylum Arthropoda; class Collembola; order Entomobryomorpha; family Isotomidae; genus Isotoma; species Isotoma viridis. The sequence goes on from JAQGAA010000049.1 coordinate 27,349, forward strand.
CAGTTCAGAGGTAGTTTTGCTTTTGCTTAGTGTAACTCTGATGAGCTTTGACTCTTGGAGCAGCTCACTAGCTTTTTACTTTTTTTTACCCCATCCGATCCAACAGCTTTGTTATAAATTGAGTTCTTTTTAAAACGAATGACGATAGAATTCCTCCATGCTCTTCCGTCGCGTTGTACTCTCTCACTGGTTTACTTTTGTCCAATGCATTTTTCCAACTTTCTCTCTCTCTTCAACTTCCTCTATTTATTTCATTTGATTCATTCATAGGCACTACTACTGGAGTTAGAATTTTGCTGTGCAGTTTTCTAGATTTTGGCTATTGAATATTGAGAGCTCCATTCACTGCAGAAGTTTCAAGGGATCGCATGACGTATGACCTACCTAGGAAGTGCAGTCAGAAAATAATACAGAGATAGGAAAGAATATAGACATAGTGAATCTCAACGTCCGTAAGTGAATTGAATCTAATATCACAAAACAAGGACCACGTACCACTACTATATAGGCTGCATCTCAAATTTTTTAATTGGATCATGCACATTGTGCATTGGGAAAAAATTACTAGAAGTTTTTAATTGATTCCAGATTCGGCCCAATTTCAAGCTCCATGCTTTTATCTATATTTCTCGTCCTGCACTGTTCTTCTGTTGTCTAAATCATATAATGAACTATTCCTTTCTGCCTTTTTTAACTGGTTCAGCCAGAAGCACAATGTAATATACAGAGACTCGTTTTAAATAGTTTTATTACTCGCAATTAGTTTTTGTAGGAAGAAATGCATGCATATTGTTATGATTATTACAACTATTATGTGTATTACTTTAAAAATAATATTAAAAACACGCTATACATGCTCATAATAGAAGTATGTACCCTGTGAGTACCTAATAATAATGACAGTAGCAAAGAAGCGACTCCTTTATCTCATTTGGACACGCAATTATTAGCAAACCGTCGCCTGTCTTTCTCATTATGTTTGAAAGTAGCTCAAAAGCAGAATGTTGAAGTAGCCTCATGTATATTCATGATTAAATAAGCCTCCCTGTCTGGAACAAAACTAAGCTACGGGTACTTATTTCAATACACAATACACCCTTCGGCATATATTTACATGGACTATGTGTAATTTGTTTGAATGAAAACTAGAAAGAAAAAGATAAAAGGACAGGACATTTAAATTCAACATTGCATTTTCCTTTGGAATTGGAATATCGTTGGTCAAGAGTTATAGAAATAATATCATCCGGTGCAGTAGTAGTAATAGTAGGTAAGTAACCAGTACCATGACAAAATTCCACATTGACCAACACACCAGCAGTATTCAAAGAGTAACCAAGTCCAAAACCAAATCAAAGGAATCGCTACTCAAACAGATATTGAGAATGCAAAGATTGAAGTTGACCATGTCATGCTTCGTTCATCAGTATTTGTCCATATATTTGATCATGGTGTGAGAGTGGTGGTAGCAATAAAATTTCCAATTCGAGGAAACAACATCCGACATGGCTTAGACCCAGGAAGGATTTTCAATTCACGGAGGTGCTAGGTGGACATAACTAAATTACTTTGAGAGGGAGAAAGCATTTGCACACTTTCAACCGTGTCCAATATCAATACAAACCAAGTCGAGACTCTTACTACCAGGTCTGTATAAAAAACACACGGTGATTGAATGATTTTTACGCTTCCTCTACCCAGTTGACCTCGATTACCTCTAAACTCTAAAGTACAAAGTAAGACTTGTTACAGGGGATGAGCTGTATAAAAGAAGTTAAGTTGATCTGTCTGAGCTAAGCAAAGGGATGTTATTCCACTTTAACTCCTACTCGTCCTGCATTTTACATACCTCGAAAGAAACAATTCAGCAATAACTGTTTGTTACTCGTGCAATGCAATCCAATACGATAGACAATGAATGCAACGTTGAAGTTGAAGATTGCCATTGCCATTGAGTCCAATGTAGTTTATACTCTTTATTCAGACAGGTCTAAAGCTTTGCAAAGATCCCCTAACAAATACATAATATATTTTACTTCCCACGAGTGAATTTCCTCTAACTCTCTGTCCGTCTCTACTTTTCTTCGCAATGAAACAAATGTTCCCTACTTTCTCTACTTTTCCCTTTCTAACCTTACATTCTCTCTCTACCTAGTTTCTTCATTTCTTTGCATTTCATCATGCTCTCTCCATTACTACCGATATACGAATGTATGCATATGCGACACTACTAAATATACTAGAATCTCACTACTACATCCAAACTATCTATAGAAAATTGCGTTACAAGGTACACTGAAAAAGAAAGCAAGAAATCTTTTCGCTGACTTGTATGCAAAGCGTATGTGTAACTACGTAACAAAGCGTCAACCTATGCATATACTTAGGATTGTAATATATCTTACATCAACTATGTGTGTACAATAATAATATATGCATGCATTATACAACCAATATCACCACCACTACCAGTTTTGCTGAGTCGGGCTCAAGTTTTTTGGACAGATATTTATCTCTGTTTCTGTCACCGTTGTCACTTTGACTAGGAACCAACCAGAATTACCTAGTCTACTTACCTAGCACAACTACCACCACTACTACTACTACTTTATATAAACCTAGTAGATAAAACCAAGTGTGCCACTGCCACAAGCTCTCATGTGTTTCTTAACCATTGCATCAATGCCTTATTACGCCCTGGAACCTTTGAGGTAGAAAGTAGGAAGTGAAAGTAGTTTTCCTCCATATATTCTAAACGCTGAGAAGAGAAAGTCCTTATAATAATATTCCTAACTTCCAACTTACCTTTCTTTCTCTATATTACATACTATAATTCTGTCTATTATTATAGGAAAGCTTTACTTTAGGAAATGTAATGTAACTGTTGGCAATTCTTAGCTCCTCCAAGGCTGTTTTCCCACTTTGAGTAAATACTTGATGAAGTTCTGCTTCAATACATGGACCAGAGACCAAACTCCAACAATACTATGTACACAAACTTACACACATAATAATGTGTGTACCAATCTACCCTAGGATAGAGCTTCAAAGACGAGAATAATATTCCTAGTTGTAATACTACACTATATAGTAACTAGAGCATGATAAGTGGTGAGGTGTGTTTGGAAGTCTCTACTAGTGTCAGTTGTTATACAGTGAACAATAATATAATATATACTAGTGTATCAATAAAACCTCATTCATCCTCAAACCTCACACTTCTTCAGTGACGAAGCCTCTTGCTTTGGGTTGCCAACAGTAGTTTACTTTGGACGCCCAGCTTCACCGTGTGTGTGGTGTGGACTACTTCATGCTTTCACTTTCCATTTCCACTGGTCTAATACATCTTTTCTAGATTCAACCAGTTGTACTTTGTACATGAATAGTAGTAAAAATGAACCCAGAGCGTACATGTATATATTGTTATAATGGAAATAAATAGATTTCTAAGGTGAGCTTGAATACTCTAGTCGATATTATGATATATACAGTATACTAAAAGGAGAAAGAAATGGAAGAAGCGTTTAACCCTTGTGAATAAGAGGTAGAAAGTAGATCCGCTCTCTCTTTGAATATTTCATTTGATGACGAAGGCAACCTGACGATTTCACCTCTTTTTTATGTGACTGCTGAGTCCAAAAAATGTATGCATCATTCATATTCCTTCTGGGTTACATGCAAAGAACCGTAGGTAATTTTCTCTTACTAGGTGCATTTTATGTATATCAATTCGCTTGGACTGATCTGCCTTTTGCATTATTGCCTTGGTTCGCTTCATTCTTCCTCTGCGTTGGTCCTTTTCATATTTTTTTCTTTATTTATTTTCTTCTTTTTTTTCTTTCCAGACGGGGTAGCAAGGAGTTCATGCAGTAGATGTATATAATGTTAGATATAGCTACACAGTACTTTTGTGCATTTTTAAATTGCTTATAATCTAGTAGAGCCAAGTGGTTGTGAGTAGTAGTGTAGTTAGTTATACTAAAAAAAGTTACCAAACATGGCTTAACTTGGCCAAAATGTATTATTTATGTAAACTAATGCTACATATTACGAGATGAGTTGCCACCAGCCACTTGTTTAACATTTCAGAGAAGATAAAAATGCCTTCTTAATCCCTTCATTTGAATTCTATTGACCTTTGCCACAACAAAGGCACCACTAAGACTATGAGTAAGTATATAAAAATATCCACTACGTAAAGTTGCCCAGGTCATTTCCAAAAAGAAAAGCAAAGCAACCTCATTTCTCACTTTTCATCTCTCATGCTACTACTACTACTGGCTAGGCTGCACACAGGAATGCACCAAAGACAACAAAAACACAATAGAAGTACCAACGTGAAAGTTGAGAATAAAAGTAGCCAGCGATTTCCGCCCTTCAATAGTAAAGGTGGTGACAGGCCAAGTAGGTATTTATAAATGACAATAGCAATACCACCACCACCAACTATACATTCACTGTGAATGTGAATAAACTTAAGTAATACATAGCAAGGGAAAGTAACCACAGTGTACTCGAGGTCGACAGGGCTATTTATAGTTAGAGAAGAAAATTGTCAAACTTTCTTCTACTCATGAGAAGACAAATACAATGTCACTATGAATAGAAGATTTAAGTTTGTGGGTGGATTGAACTACTGAGGTATACACTACCAGTTCACACATAATGCATAGGCATAGGGCAAATATCACTACTACTACTATTAATACCCTACATACAAAATCTAACTACAATAATATTGTCGTGTTTTTACGTGAGGAGCAAACAAACAAGACAAGGTATCATCATCACCACACACACAGTACATTCAAAGTATCTTAAAATCGAAAAACAAGTGAAAGTTCATTGTTATCGTTACTATTCAGGAATATAGATAAGGGCAAGGAATACCTAAACCTTGAGAACCAAACATAATTGTATTTACTGAGTGAGTATGGCACTCGAACCATGACAAGTTATGCTTTCCCTCTAGTAAGCAATAACACAAAATGCAAACACTACCTAATAATATACTACAACTAACTAGATACTTTTAGTATAGTAGTGAGTATCAATAAGAAAGTACTTACTGTATGATGTAAGGTTTGTTTAACAATAACAAATGCAGAGTAACTCTAGCTACTTATCATATCATCATCATCATCTCTCCTAGTCTATTGTAAATATCCCAAGCCTTGCCTAAGTTGAATATCTCTAATGGCCATCTTCTTCTAAGTAAGTAGTATCGTCTTGTCGTGTTCTAATATTTGCATATTACTTAGCTCTTTACATATTATTATTACACAGTATCATCGCATAAGAGTTGGATAATGATATTCCGTACTTATATGATGGAGAAAGTCAGTATAATAATCTACTGTCTGTGTGTACTTTGAGTAGTAACAAGTAGTAAGAGTTAGAAGTTACAGCAGAAAGATATGTATAGTCTGAGTGGTCTAGATTTCCAGAGTGTTTAGGAGTCTAGTCAAAGAAAACAAGCAAACATAACCGGAAAAAGCAATCACAATTTAGAATGAGTGATGATTATTTTAAGATAACTTGGCCAAGCTCTCGCTCTATCTCTTTCTACCTACTTAGTTTCTCTTTCTAAGGACATCGACTAATAACTATCATCGAGTATATCATACTTACTCAGACTTGCTACTGATTCACAATAGGTATTATTATACTTACTTACTAGTACCCTTTGCTATAGGAGAGACTATCAGTATCCCTCTAAGGATAGAATCCTCCAGCGAGCTTAATTACCCTTGAGCATCCACCACTACTTCCTTCCTTCCTTGGACCACCGAGAATGAATCCCTCCTCCATTTATTTGCAATGAGGACAACAATCTAACAGTAGAATACACTGTACTAATCAAAACCTCCTCTCTTTTATTATTATTACTAGCCTACAGAAGAAGAACCTTAGAATTAGAATTACAGTTTGGCCTTTGTTTGATACGAGATACACCCTAGAGTTTGATAGTATGTTACTCACACTGAGGATTAGTAGGAAGTAGCAACGAAGCATAAGTAGGAACTGTGTCGTTTGTGTATCTTCATTTTCTTTGTGCCTTATGTACAAAGGGTCCTATTTGCATATACCTATGGGGAGAAGGTTTTAAGGAAAAGTTGTCTCGCATATATAGTAGATGAAAGATCCTTAGGGTTGAAGAGTAGTTGTAGTGTAGGATCTAACTAGGGTCGTGGTGTGGTGGCCGTGTCTGCATAATACATACTTTACTTGCATCAAATACTTAGATATAAAGATACAATGGCCCCAGTGGATTTGCAATATTCAGCACGGCTTTTCATTCTGGAATGAGAACTCATCTGTTGTGGTTAAGCGATAAGGAAGTAAAAGGGCTAAAGGTAACTACACAGTACCGTGGTGGAGATTCAGTTGGTTTGATCAAACGAGTTGTATCTATAATAATTTCAAACTTGATATCATTATAGGCAACTAAAGTTTTCAGATGGAATAAAATATAGGGCCAATTTGGAAAGTTTAAATGTCCAATTTAAACAAGAACAATGAGTTGTAGAGTGGACACTTGAAATTATCTCATTATTATCTTTTGTATTCAATGAACTCCGCGAAGTTAAGTCTATTATTATTGGGTGGATTAAAACCAAAGAGGAGCAGGTGCAGAGATGTATTTTAACTAAAAAGTATTCCAAGAGGAACACTTTGCTTTACACTGAATATTGCCAAAAAATAGATAAATTATTAAATTCCCGGAAATTCAAAGGCTCATAAATATTTCTACTGTCTGATATTATTTTGATTATTATGCTACATTCGATAAAAGGATTGACGGTTTCCGAAAAAACAAATATTATCAGAGAAATAAAAAGGAGAAAGTGCTAATAAAAATGGAAAGTGCGTTATGCCTTAGCATAGGGTATTAGGGCAAAATATCGTAAATAAGAAGAGAGGGTGATGTGATGTTTTTGGGTCAACGAGTTAGTGTCAAGGCATAAATACGGAAGAAGAAGTTTCCAGCTTCAAATGCAAATCAGTACCGACACAACTACCACTTCGAAGACTTATCTTTCTATATCGGCTTACTATGTTTGTAGTGTTTCCTCTACCATGTAGACAAATAGATGGAAACGAGTGATACGAGTTAGAGGAACTTGTTTAGTGATGAAAGTAAGAAGCAGAAAGACACATAAGCAACCAAAAAGGGTTCCTTTGATAGTACATGAGCTTTAGGTAGGATAGAGAAAAAGGAGAGTAGACAAACCCAAGAGAGAAAGTACAGAATATAGAAGGTGAAATAAAAGTTTCAATTGGTAACCAAAGCACGAATTCAGATCTATATAAAATCCAGCATCCCATCCACCTTCAACATTTAAAGTTAGAAAATGCTTATGTATTCCTATAGACATGCAGATTACCTCGGCATCATCACCACCACTACTACTACTATGGGGGATGAAAGGGGTACAATCTTCAAACTTTTTTTTAAAAAAGCATAACACTTTTCTTATTTAGAAACTAAACCAAGCTGGGTGAACCTTGTCTACTTTTGTACACTGCCTAAGTAGTACTCCTGTTGTGCATATAGTGCACAGTAGTATCGACCCTTATCATGAAACATTATAAAATTTTATCTAGAATCAAGATATCCAAGATAGATAAGGGAAAAAGTTGAGAAAAAAAGTAGTATGAATGAAGTTTAAGTCGGATTTGGATGATTTTTTCTTGGGTATGTAGTCGATACGCATTTCAGACTTTTAGATAAAAGTTAATACAACCACTACTAGTACTATTGCTTACCTGGCTTGACTTGGTAATGTGCTTAGAGTGCTGTTAGAATCTGCTGTCTCATTTTGTAGATTGTCACTCTGGAAGAGTTTCTTGGCTGTGGCAAGGCTGGTACCCATTGGCATCGGCGATTTTGGCTGATATGGCGAGGACATCAAGTATTCTGCAAAGGAAGAGAAGGAAATGGATATTGTTATCATATTATTATTAGTACTATTATTATCCAACATTATTATTATATATCTGTAGAGAGAAGACAAACCAATTAGTCAATATATTTCAAGCAAATCCTATTACCTAGTACTATATTATTTTCCTACTCTTCATCAGGTAGGATAGAAAGTTTACTACTACATTCGGAGTGGAAAGTCGGATTAACCTCATTAAATATTACGAGCCATGGCCATCCCATCCATTTTATTACATTCTTCTAGAAATTCTCCACTAAATTCTACTACTATCTAGATTTTAGATGAAATGAACATTGTTTTCGTCTACTCCCACAAAGATACTTACGTTATTCTTATTATTTACTGAAGGCAGGTAACTAAATACTAAACTAACTAGGCATCCTATGGCATTCGTAGGTATCTCAAATTGGTTCATATTACACTCAGCCCGTATAGATAAGCGTGTATTAATAATCCTTTTTAATGAAATAGCTCAGCAATTCAAGTTATTGTTTTCTTGGAAAGGTAAACTGTAACGTTTTCGCAATTCCATTCTTCAAGGAACAAAGTCTTAAAAGAATACCGTGTAGTATTGACTGTACAGTTTGCCAAAATTGCACTTTATATATTTGTTTCATTTTACAAAAGTTTTTAAGCAATAGAACTTCACTCTGCCCAGTAGTGTAGGAGTGTAGGAATGATGATACGACGACATACATTTTTACTCCCTTGTGGAAATTAAACCTTTTTATACCGTGAGATGTAAAATGTTTAACAGGAATGAAACGAGAAATGAACTACTACTGCAGATAGATGACTACTGAATTTTTTAACAGGGAACAAAGTAAAAAGTAGGCAGTAGTGGCAGTAGTTTCATGTGTCTAAAAATGTATAAAATTCCTCGAGCCCTAACCTAATGCATTCTTATCTTTTACTAAAACTAGTAATAATATAGACTTCTGGTGCCTTTCTACAACTGAATCTAGGTTACTGGTTACCTACCTCTACCACTAATAAGAATACATGTTGGACTACCAGTAGTACAAGCAAGCTACCTATAAAACTCCAGTTTTTCTCTAGATTTCGGATTCTAAGTTCAACTTTGCAATAATACAGACAAAAGCACACAATAACCTATGCGGTGATAGAAAAAACTGTTATATAGTATATGGAATGAACATTAGAAAGGATTTTTCCACTCTATTTGAGCATCATACTTGTATATTGTAGAAAACTACATAGTTTTTTGAGTCGAGACTTCATAATATTTCTTTAGCATGGAGAAAATACGAAGTTTTTCTTTCCAATAGAAAACTAAAACGTACTGTATATAATACAATTCGAGAAAAAAGCTTTATACAAGTTGCAATCCGCATCTTTCTTTCTTCAGCTTTCTCCTTGGTTTTGAAGTAATTGTTCTTGTTGAAAAGAGGCGTAAAATGTAATGAAATAATGGAATGAAACAGTTTCGTGTAGTTGTACAAGCTCAAGGCAAGGATATAATCTGTGTTGAAGTCTTCAAGTCGGGAAAAATAATAAGTCGTGAATTATACTATGAGTGAGTGACTATTATTATTACTTCTACCTCCATTTTGTTAAAAAGACATTTCCCCAGAAATATTTTGCTGTCGTTCGTGACTGTCAGAAAAAATATATAATGTTTTTAGGAGTAACCTACACTCATCTTTAGTATAGTGGACATAATTGCAAAAGTTATTTCTCCAAGTTAAGATATTTTTGTTGTGTATGGAAGTAGGTATATGATGTGGGTATGATTATATTTGAAGTATGAGGGTTTATACAGGAAACAAATGAATTGTTACTTGGACCACTAGCTACTACATTGTACAATACATTAATAGTAGTTGACAAAACAAAACACATTATGATTTCTAAAGATGCATGGATTGATAAATGTGGAAAGAAAGGATGTGAAGTTTTTATTATATTACTAGTTACTTCTGTGTGAGTGTCAGTAGGTGTTTGGTGTAAGTAGATGTTGAGAGAGACTCAAACAAACAAAAAATCATCCTTGACACCATATTTTTTCCTTTTTTATCATAAATAATGTAATCATCAGTTGCCTTAGCTTAGTTTGTCCTTCTATGTGAGAATGAGACGTGTATGTGAAACGTGTTATGTTATATTGCAATAGAACCACACCTGTCAAGAGATTTTATCACTTTTCATATGAAATGTAGACGCCATGTGATAGAAGAATGTCTCATAACAACATCATTGAATCGCATTAATGTATTGTTAAATTATTTCAGAGTTGTTTTGAGAGAGACTCAAACAAACAAAAAATCATCCTTGACACCATATTTTTTCCTTTTTTATCATAAATAATGTAATCA
>JAQGAA010000050.1:0-37572 GCA_034696425.1 Isotoma viridis
AATTACGTTTTATTGTTTAAAAAAATCAAAGAAAACGTATTATTTTTTTACTTTCAACAATAGTGTGCAACAAAGTGCATGAATTGCAAATTACGCACCATTGATAGTGTAACGTGGAAAGGATGAGTGGATCTTTTTCTGAGAAATGCTTCAAACAATAAATTAGACACGAAACACATTAAGAAATAGGTAAGCTTGTTGACTGTGTTACTTAAGACGAACACTGACTTGGAATTGTATAACAAGTTTTAATTATGATGAATCTCTGAAAGCTGCATGTATGTCTCAATTTCAAGTTAATTTAACCCAAGGAAATGATTTTAATTGAAGTTGTATATCTTCTTAATCCGAAACATGTATAAAGGACACGAAACCCAATTTAGAGACGTAATCAAGTAAAAAGGGAAAATTAAAGTAGTTTTATAAGAACTAATCCTATTTACTTCTTGTAAGAATTAGAAATACTGGAAAAGTTTTATTTTGAGCTAGCCAACCTTCAGGCCTTCTTAGTTAGCCGAGTAGAGAGTATTTAAAGAGAAGGCCACAACAAGAAGGGCAAATTGCTAGTGTAATAAATTTAATGAAGGAAGACGGAGTGAAATTAGAAAGCTTGCAGTTCCTACATAATATTTTTTTCTGTCTTGGCTTTACTTTCACCGCTAGTTGACAAATAAAGGACAAACATGGGACTTAGTCGAATGATGACATTAACAATGGCTGACGAGCAACCAGTTTCCCATAATGGAAGGAATTACGAAGTGAAAAATTTTGTAAAGCAAGAAAGCAGCAATATAGATGGTATTGTTGTTGAGAAGTACAAAGCTGTTACACATGAACTATTCTCATTCAAAATTTACGTCAAGAAACAATATAATAGAATTTTTTTACTGTTTTCTGTGGAAATTTTAGCAACTTGAACATTATTAAGCAGCTTGTAGAATAGAAGCGTGAGGATTTAATTTAAAGATTTAAATAAGCTATCGCTGTAGCATGGTAGCTCTACGTTCTATGACCTTATCGAACGATGTTAGATATAGATATGTTATTACTATTATGCATTCGATCCCAACCGAGTGACCTATCTATATGGCGTCTCTAACGATGCGACAGGTTTATTGTAATTAAGGAAATCCTTACTTTTAAGTTTTTCAACCCTCCAATTATAGGAGATTTATGTAACTCAAAGACAATAATAAGCTTTTAAATTACATAAAAATTACTACCACAAATATAAGCAGAGAATGATGATACTTATAATGATTTCAAGTAAAGTGAAGAAATAACTTATGATTTGAAGTATGCAAAAGGCTTTAAGTGAACCATCAAAATTTGTTGTGAAACGGATATTTGAAATTTCAAAGCAATTGGATCAGTTGCCTGAGTTATTCAGGTAGAAATCTGGGAAATGAGAAATTCATAATCAAACACAGACTACCAAACATATTGAAGCTAGGCATCTATCTATCATTATGCAGTTATATACAGATTACTTTTGTGGTGCATATGAATCATGAAAAGTCAATACCCTCAGAGGTCTTTTGATGTTGTAATGGATAATACAAGTCTAAATTATTTATAATTCAAACGAAAACTAGTAAGGCAATCAATCTCATAGTTTGAATATTTCATGTTACCTGTTTTGCAATTGAAAATGTTGCTTTTGTGACTTCCTATATCTCATTTTTCATCTGAAACTCCAATTTATTTCAGCTTTATTTTTAGACTAGTACTCATATTTAAATACTAATTTTAATTTTAAGGAAATCCCAATTTTTCCTGTCTTTGAACCTGGAGTAGACAAATGCAGAATAAAATTATCCATAATCGTAAACACGTGCTGGTTCCATTTCTATTACTTGCCTTAAAACTTGTTAGTTTAGCCTGAGCCAAAGAAACATCATCCAGTTTTTAATATGAGTCTAAGCAAATGACTCGTTTAGGTCAGGTTAGATGAAATCAGCCTTTTCTATTATGGCATTTACGTCTACTAACATAACAATATACTTAACTAACAAAGGAATGCAACTCTTACTTTCTTACAAATGGATACTCTCTCAATTTCAATTCCAAAGGGAAGAGTTGACTATCCTTGAAGATCGTTACCCTCATTTTCCTAACCTGTCTCGAATCCACCTACAACCTATTCTCATTGACATTGAATTAAGTCCGGAAAAAGTAGACCACTACTCTTTCTACTTTCTACATACCTTCGATCTGCCAAAATGCGTAAGGGGAAATGAAGAGTAAGGTTAAATTATGTGTGTATCACAAGAATAATAATAAGTACGCATACAAATCGCATCTTGATTTCAACCATGAAGCCATTTCACTTTCGTTACTTTCTGCCAAATGAAATTTCATACGGTTTCGCTTAACTATTCTCAAAAGAAGTTGTTAGTTTAATACTGCTACTGACTGAACAAAAACTTGTGTAATCTTAACTCAAGTATAAAAACATCTTGTGTTGGGAAAGTTAAGTAGACTGGAAGTTATAATCTTGCTTTAGCATTCTGGATTCTATACTCTGAACGTCTGAACCCAAGTCGACGGAATCTTTCCTTGGCTTAATCCCAGACGATATGAGTTTCACTTTAAGAAACTTCAACCTGATAAATAAACTCGATATAGAATCGGACTTATGTTGTGCGGTACTGATTGCTATCACATAGTCTCCAAAGCTGAAATCGTACTGTCTACTATTACTACAACTACAACTACTAGCTGATAACTCCCACGTCCAATTAGTTCTCTTAGTTCATTGCTTTGCTTGCCAATTCAGGGTTAATTTTAATCTAAAAGAATATCTCTCTTCCCCATTGATTACAGAATAATTGACATTCGACACACACAACTGTGTTGGCCTTTATGGTTCAGAAGAACCAACTATATATAAAATGCATTGGCATTCAGCTGACAAATCATCTTCGGGTTTTCATGTCATCCTGAGATTATTAATGTGCCCATGGGATTTATGATTCAATATTCAATCAATAAGTCAAAAGCCATTCAAAATCAAGTTGAACTCTTAGTAGTTTTGGAAGAAGTCTTAATAAATTCTAAACAGTCCATTCACAAAACCAAAGGATGAAAGTAAAAGCAAGAGTTTTTCTGGATGAATCTGACATGTTATAAATGGGGTTGTGCATGAGAAGGAAGATCTGGGTGAAGTGGACCATACATTTGTATTTTGTAAACTTTTTATCTACCATGTTACACAACAACAACTCTTTGGCCTACAAATTTTTTCAGACATTGCACATTATATACTCTGACTTTCACAACTTACGCACTTAATATATCTGTAATAGTTGAAATAAAACATATATTCCACACATGGTCCGTGTGTACATATTGTATAAATAGCTATACGCACTTTAGGAATTTCCGAGGGTATAAGTCCACTTAAGATTGGGGATTTTTCTAGGTTTATTGCTTTACTACTATACTACTGACTATGTGGCAAAGACTCAAAGACAATATAACTCACATCTTTTAACTTCATCTGGTCACTTTAGTGTTCCACGATGTGTATATACATATATCTAATATAAATAGTGCGTTACTGTTAAACACTCTTATTGGCCATATAATAATGTGTGAATGCTTTTCTAACTATGAAAGAAAGGAAAGTGGAAAAATAACGTAGAGAATTCGATGTTTAGGAAGGAAAGAATAGGGAGAAAGAATGCGAGCCTTTGCTTTAAATGCCATTTATTTTTATTCTTTTTACTTTTTTACTATATAGGTAGTACGGATGATGTGATGATGCTGGAATGCTTTTATTTCTCTAGGCTTCATATAGTGAAAATCAGAACTTTGCTTATTTCTCCAATGGTCAGGGAAATCCTATTGTATGTCAAGTGGGTCTGATTTTGACAAGAATTATTCGTGCCATAAAAATTTTTCCCAAACTTTTACCCTCCTTGTCCACTTTTATTGAAGATTTGAGTCCAAAAAATTCATCTTTGGACATACTTAAAGGATAAAAATGACCTAAACCAAATATTGGAATAGAATTGACCAGGAAACCCCTTGTGGTTATGGTGAATATAGTAAGTAAGGCGAATGTTTCAACACGTGTCACTAAGAACACTATCACCACCATCATTACTATCCCCAAGAGTTGCTAGCTGAACTCTAATGTAATAATGGTTTGTCGTTGGTTGGACTACCCTGGACTAGACAAGTACCACTATAAATATACCCACTGCTATAATGGAATTACCACTTGTAAGTCGTAAGTCTAATGTGAACAGTTGTTCTAAGACACTTTGGTTTCTTGAGTAAATCGGAAACTGGGAGGTCACCTTGATGGCACCCGAAACAATATGACCTGTCGAATATTTTAGAAGCATTCCAAGCTGTTGTTTTTTTTTGTAGGCTCTACTACCCCAATCATTCTGAATTCGCTATAGGATTATCATTGAACTGGGAATTTTATTGAGAACTAGGTTTTAATAAACTTACTACAAAAATGCATTGTTTTGTTTACTGTAGTTGAGAATTTAAGAGCTGTGAGAAAACATTATTGGTAATGGGCATGGGAAAGTGTATTGCTTCACAATAAACTTTCACTTGCATTCTTGAACAACAAAATATTCAGAGTACCCACCAAGCATCAATTCTATTGTACCAAGTCCTAATCTCATGAACATATTTGACATATCCACATCTTTAGTATCACTACTACTAATGCTTTCTTCTGTTTTCACTGTGATGGCTGTGGTGCAGGAACAGAAGGCAGGACAAGGTTTGGATATTTATAGGAATATCGGAAAACGATTGTATGAGACTGCTACACTACAACTACTACAAAAAAAGTGCATACCCCTTTAAAAGTTACTCCTTTGATGCAATGTAAGACCGATACCCTACAGGAGAGAAGTTGGAGAAATAATGGTGATAGCTTTCTCCTAAGTAAGGAGAGTAATGTAATAACAAATGGCAAACCAGTATTTCCAGCCATCAGAGAAAGAGAGCTGAACTTGTCGACATCAAGGGAACAAATGGGAAGTCATTCATTCTTAAAAGAGGATTGATACTGTATGTTGAAAAAATACCATAATAACGGGATACGATATCTTTTGTAATGATTTCATACACTCTATTATATATAACACATGAGATAATGTCTTTTTCATATAATCTGAACCTTTATTGAAAAAATAAGACACATTTTGACTACTCTGAATTTTTTCCAAGTACATAATATTGTACTCTCGTAGAAATAGTAAAGTAAGTTGGTATCGTTTCACCATAATGTAGCTTTCTCCCTTAAGAATGGGATTCTTTCCCATAATCACAAGTCTTGAATGATGAATGAGGATCAGTAAGCGCCCTTTGATATTATATATAAACTAGTTTTTCACAAGCAACTGCTTAATGTAAATGGGAAGAAAGGTTGTGGATTTCGAGCGGTTACAAAAAATAGTAAGATCTTAATGGTGCTGGTTGTGGGATAAATCTAAATACAGTTTTTCTTTTTACTCTGGAAAGTAATATTTTTAGGCAGTAGCAATTGTTTTCAAGCACGACGCCATTTGAGATGATATCATATAACTGTATGTGAAAATAAAAATACGGAATCTAGTTTGGACTTTCGAAGTAAAAAGAATCTGAAATCAATGTATTTTTATAGTTATACATCATATAAGGTAACAAGATACATATTAAAGTGACTTTAAGTTTACAAAAATAATATGTCACTTTCAGAAGGAAATTGCGTTGTTATGTTGGCCTTGTCAGTTTGAAGTTTATCCAACGCTTGAAACCGGACAAGAATACTTTTCCCAGAACTAAACTTACTACTAGTATGTCATAAGAATGCGTGTACAAATTGAAGAAGTTAGACCAACGACGATCGGTTCTGACGTGATTAGAAATGTTGATTTGATTCCGGGTGTTACTGTGGTAAGAGAAAGTGAATGCTCACAGTAACTTAGAACTTGTAAGAGATCCGTGTGTAGCTCTTGATAAAGCATCAAATATGGATGGCTGGACAGGAAATGAGAATTTCGTACGAATATGTATACACAGAAAGTTTTGACATCTGATCATGAGAAAGTTATCATATTAACGTAAATTGAGAATAACAGTTGAACACATGTGTCAAACCAACCATAACCGGTTTACAAACACATCATCCAAATAACTTGATAGCGAGATAACACTAAAACTATCAAACAATGAACGGGGTGCGTTCAGCTTAACAAATTCATCAATATCAAATTGGTCAATTATACCAAAGAAAACAGAGCAAAACTAATGACTAATTAGTACGTGATGCGCGTAAAGAGGATGGGTTTGAATCGCAAGCACACACGTGTGGCAACGAAAATGATAATTAAAGAGCAGTGGGAAGGGAATAGCAACATTAGTTTACTATAATTTCTGGCATCGCTCATTAGAATGGGGAGTCTGCAGTATTCTTTGCGTTCCCTGACACATATCTCTTGTGGTGTGTCCTACTAAACTTGGAGATGAAATGGGAGCTTTCGTCTTACTTTCGAGACAGTTTTACTGAGTTTTGACTGAGGTTGAAAAGCACAGAAGTTATTTTACTCTTGTGGTCATTTGAAAATATCTGAGATTGACAAGACTTTGTTCATATTTTGGTTAGGTTGTTAATATCACAAAATTGAGCAATAATTGTAATTCTAAGAACAATCTAAAACCATCATGGGAACTGGTTTAATTGATAATGGTAATTTGACCCAATTTAAAAAAATGGTGGAAAATAAGAACCACGGAAATACAATGTAGGCATAGTACAGTTGTGTATAATGCTGATTTACTCGTATATAAAACGCAGAAACTTCGTACACATTTCTCAATCTTGATGGAAATAGATTGCTTTTTTCTCCAAATGTCACCTAATTCCAAGGTTGACTTGGTGCCTTGTGCTTTCACTCAAGGACAAAGAAATAAAGTACTGTAGATGCAGACGTACGATTTTTTAAGGGATGCATCCATTTTTTGAATTATTCATGATTTCATCTTTGTTTCAATTATTCAATCAACGAAAGTATTGTTCAAATGCAAAAATTGTTATCAAAAACACATGTAATACACATGCACACTAACACACTGCCTTCTTGATTGAATGCTTAGTTTTACCGCAGTAGCTATCCCACATTTTGGATGTTTCTTCGTAAAAAGAAACACTGATTTAATATTAACAAAATAAGTTACGAGTAAAAGTGTAAAAGGCCAAATTGTAAGTTATTTGGTATTAGGTTCCAGCTCTACACTTAAACTTTTCTAACCACAATGTTTGTAGTGTTTTATGCTTTCACCCATTTCCTTTATTACTGTCAAAGCAATTCTTTAATCTGTAAAAGTACTAAGCAAATAAAACCCCCATTAGTCATAATACCACAATGAAACAAAGTTGGAATAGCATTAAGTTTATAAAGCTCTTTTATTATCCGACAAAGTTGACGTAAATTATTAGTTGGGAGTTTACAACATGTCTTAATCCTAATGATTTATAATTCATGTAGCATTTTATTGTACATTCAACCTTATCACATCTGTATAAATACCACAATTCAAGACTTAAGAGAGATTAAGAGCAAATATTTATGATGGTTAATTTTGTGTATTCTAGATTTTCAAAATGGACGAGGATTATACGCTTCAGTACCCCAACCCGATTAATTGCAGTATGTTACATAGCTCATCGTCAGCAGAAGGCTTTGTGGACCCTGATGGAATGAATTCTACTTTACGCTGGAATGAATCCTCCTGTGGCATGGAATCGGAAGTCGATCTGGGCGCAGTTCTTCCAGGAGCGTTATTCCAGTTTATAGTATTAGGTATAGGGATTAGCATCGTTGCGATATTGGGTAAGCTATTTTTGACTGTGTGAAATTTTTATTATGTGCTAAATTGAACTTGTGAAGCGTGTCAATTTTAATGAAAGTAGTGGAAGGAAAGAGATTATATATCACACTTTTTCAGATGATGCGTGAAATTTAAAAGTACTCTGTATATATGCAGTGAAAGTATTTGATTTGAAATTATCAAATTTAATATTGTATTTTCTAATTTTAGGCATTGTTGGGAACGGACTGAGTGCTGTGGTTTTGAGTCGACCACAAATGAAGTCGTCAGTGACTATTTTACTCCTAGGACTCACACTCTGTGACACACTTCTCATTTCCATATCAATTTTTACATACAGTATGCCATTTATGTCTCCCTTTATTAAAACAGGATTTTTGAGGAAGTACTCTCTAGTCTACTATCCACTTTGGGTTCCTTATCTGTACCCAATTAGTAACACTGGTAAGTCTTTTCAGAAAGTTTTATCAATTTTGTTTTTATTGTTCTCTATGAGCAAAACGTTTTCATCTGGAAATTTACTGAGGGTAAAAGTAGGCACTGATAGTATTGTTTACATGAGAATTAATTAATTCTCAGAATCGTATGCGATAAAACGGTCCATTTGAACATTGTCTCAGATGAGATATGCTTTTTTACGTAACCCACACATGCCCACATAAAATAGTATTCTTGTTTTAGTTTTCATGTAGTCTTATATTTTTGCTTTGCAATTTACTCTAAATAAAAAATACACCCTCAAATTATAGGCATTGATTTTTAGACTAAATACTCCTCCAGTTTTAAACCATCTGCATCTGTTTATTTCAGGAGAGCTAATGAGAACTCTTTTATTGACAGAATCCTATTCGTAGACCTATTTTTACAACTTCGTCAAAGGCTCTGGCTCATAGCAATACAAATTAATTACGCAAAAAATGTATCTTATGACAGCTTAATTAGAGTAGACAACAAGAAGTTACACAAAAAGCTGTCCGAAAAATAATAGATGCTAATTATAGAGCATTATTGATTCATTTTCTAAGTACATGTCACATTTGCCACTTCATGGAAACAATGACTTTAGATGCTTTTCATGTACTTAATAACGATGAGTTACTATTTGTATAAATTTTATTACATATCTTATTTATTATGGTATGAATACATCCAACAGCGAATTGCCGTCCTGTTTGTGAAAGTACTATCATTTGTGAGTTCTGAGTTCAAAGCAATTCTGAGTCTAAAAGGCTATTTAGCTTTGACCAAGTATTTTCATTGAGGATTGAGTTAGTTTATACTAGAGATTTCTGAAATGTTAAGTTAATGAATGAAACCCAATTTCTCCTCTTTCCATCTTTCTACTTTGGAAGGAAATGTTATAAAACTGTTATATAATAGGAGTGAGTCTTGTTAAGTCTGAATGTAGTGGTAGAATTTGCTCGTGGTCTTTCATTTTACATTGATAGGAGCATTTTATAAAAAACAAATAGAATTGTATTGGTAGGATTTGAGCCATAGGTACGTCTTCATATTTTATTCTGAAGAGAACTTATCCATAGGAATTTAATTTTCCTTGAAACTGAGTTTACTTTTGATTTGAAGAGTATATATTTAGTTTATTTATTATTTATTTGGTGTTCTATAAAGTACACTCGTGCTCTAAAATGAAAGATACGGATCTAGAATTTGCTCATAAACATTTCAATTGTAAGCTGATGATCCTTATGTATGAGATTCAGAAAAAGTGTTTTTATATAAGAAACATTTTCATTTATTTTTTTCATTGATTCCAAAGCATCAATTCCTATCACGAAAATCACTATACAATTTATGAAAAATAACTGACTGAATGCGGAAAACCGATATTCAACAAAGTGAATAATACCTAAAATTCTATTGCCTAGTCGAAAACAAACAACTACATAATGTGTTATTTTTCTGGAAATTGTTACACTAACATAAAATCTTTGTTTTTCATAGCTCAAACAGGTTCCGTTTACCTGACATTGGCAGTGACCGTCGAAAGATACGTGGCTGTTTGTCACAGGTACATGTGTTCATTTTTATTTTCCATCTTAAAAAGTTTTTGGATTGAATAAAAGTCTTTATCTATGAGAATCTAAGCTGATAGACGAATTTAAAAAAAATAATTCCGAATTATATTTTATTATTTTTTCAGCTTGAAAGCGAGATCATTCTGCACTTACAGAAGGGCTCGTATTTGTGTAGCAGCTGTTCTTTTTTTCTCTATTATCTACAACCTCCCCCGATGGTTTGAAGTAATCACTGTCCCAGCAGGGTATGACGACAAGGATAACGTAACCATTTATGTGAATGAGATGTCAGAGATGAGAAAGAATCAACTTTACAAGAAATTTTACATCAATTGGGCTTACTTTGCAATCATGTACCTAATACCTTTCTCCGGGCTGGTTCTCTTCAATTTTGCCATTTATCGACAGGTTAGTGGAAGCATGGTACGTGAGCCTTGCAGGTGCTTCCTTGTAACATTCTAACTCACTTGGCATGCTTTTTCATGCGTTTCGAGTACATGCAGAATTATTTTTTTTATTTTGGTTTTTAAGCCAATTGCTCTTTGTGCTTATATTTACTAGAATTATTCTAGCATCGTTTTGTTGTCGAACTTATCTGATGAAAAGAATGCTTTCACGAGATGTGACCCACTTTCTTTATCGAAAGAAACAACTAGTTGTGTAGCAGATCAACGAAGGGTTAGACAATGGTAAGAAAGAAAGTAAGAGTAAGAAAAATGACATCTCAACAAAATACTATAGAATCAAGTGGAGTAATATTGGGCAATAAACGCATAAATTGCCATCCATTATGAGTAAATTCCTTCTGGATTACCCATAATCCCCATGTAGTTCAGTTCAGAAGAACAGAAGCATATCGACCGATTGATCCCAGTTTTGCATAATAAGGCTAGTGACCTACTATTCTTGTGGGACGTATATATAGCTTTCTGCGTAGAGTGTGTGTGACTTTCAATTGGAAACTGAAACTTGACTTTCTAGTAAGTAGTGGTAAAAGATACAATAAGGCTTTTGCTTAAACGCTGTGTGCGTATTACCAGCGTAGTAGCCAGACCGAATTGGATAGTTAAGTCTTGGTTAAAGGGGGCACGCCTCAGAATAATAATCAATTTTACGGCCACTTGAGTAGACAGATGTTATTTCAGAAAAGAGACTTGCCATGCAATAAGAGTCTGCTATTTTTGGTCGCTTCCTGAATCCTGATATTTAGGAGAGGAGAAAGTTGAGCCCAAGATATTGAATTGCATTGTATCGTTTACTTGTCCCGATTAAGAACGTTAAGATTAGCAGTGGAGTAGCGTAAATGATAGTATATAAAGGAGTCTTAAGAAAATACCCTTACCTACTACGTTACATTTAGGTTGCTTTATAAAATTTTCTACCAGAAGTACTCGTGTTGTCGTTACGTGCACGTTCCAAACAGGCATCAACCATAAAATAAAATCGCAGTTATTTATCTAGAAAGGTGATTGGAACTTTTGGAACTTTCTTTAAAGCTAAATGCATCATAGGACCACGAAAAAGATATAAATAGGTTCAACATTGGTTGAACCTGTTTCTCAAGATATGACATAAAACTGAAAATAGTTTAAGGACAAAGACCAAGATTTTTCAAGAGTCAGTAAAAAGACAAAAATATTATTTAGCTGAATTCATCCAGGTTTATGAGATTTTTCCACAAGTTAGTAATATCCAAGATGCGAATTTGTCTGGCATCCTGGAGTGAACAGGCGTACAGTTTTTATACCCCATTAATCTTATTGTGTCTGTGCGTTAGATAAAAACTGACACATTGCGAAAGAACCAAGTAGTCTTGAAAGACTTTTCTGTACCGTACTCATTTTACAAACAAGATACGAAGGTTGACGCACAAAAAGCAACAAGAAGAAACTGAAATATAAAACAAAGAGATCTAAATAAATAGGTGGGATTGGTATGGTAAATAAGGCAATAATATACACACTCCACAACAGAACAGCAAACCACTTTTCACTGTCTATCTGTGCGTCTTTTGTTTTAAATGAAATCGAATATCTCATTCTGAAGATAAAGTATTCCTCTTTTTATTGCACTCTTTATCCAAACTGATTTGACCGAGAAGGAGGAGGTAAGATGGGAATTATAGGAGATGAGAGTCTCTGGCTGAAACTGTATTTTACACACATTTTGACACAAATGCAAAAATACAGAACTAAAGCAGCCACTACTGGTTCTCCTAAAGAATTCACAGTTCTTTTGCTTACATGGCAGTCCAATTTTATTCAGAGATGCGTAAATCAATTAAGAATTCAGTGATTGAAACGGTCGATACATAGTGCAATAAAGGAATACTACTATTGACAAATAGAATCACACCATTCGTCTTAAACTTTGCTAAAGTATCACCACTCAATAGCATTGAGTCTTAGATTCTCCAACCCACAACAATTTCCAAACCCATTTACGAGTGTAGACTAAAATGAGTTTTTTTTAAAGTATTATAAAAAAGGCAATTTCAGAGCAGGTGGAAAAATCAACAGATGCAAGCAAATACGATAAAATTTTGATTACAAAATTTCAACTGGGTTTCAAATCCCAAGCATTTACCAATCATAATTGTAAAATACATTAAACCCAGTGCATCGCACTGAATTTATTTGGGAAAAACTTGGCAAATACATATACCCTAGTTTTAAAAAAGTACACGCTTACTACTTTGATGTTATTTTTCGTATTACAAGGGTTTTTCAGATTTAGATTCGGATGGATTCTTTTTTACGCTTTGCTGCATTATACTTTTTCTCGCATGGTATGAGATTCATCGAAAAATATCTTTGGACAAAATAATAAAAAGCACTTTTATTATTATTATTTCTATGAAACCGTTTCAACCTAAAGAATAGGTATTCAATTTTACTGAATACTTGCTATCTTGTTGCAATCTTTTTGAGAAGGGATGAGCCAGCTCTCTTGAGAAATGCAGAGAAGACGTAGCAAAATGCTTTCGTAGGAGTGACATGCAATAAATCCTGGAGTATAAATGACATTGAATTTGTCTTATGCTGTTACATGCTACTACTACTATTATGCAATATTATGTGAACTACTGCTACTTTCCTTTTTCCATTCTGCTTTCTCTCAACAAGCATTATCTCTTATCTTATCACTTTTACAATATGTATTTTCAGATAGTAGAGTACCGTGTCTTTCTATTTAGAAGCTCCACTTCTGACAAACACTATTTTAACCTTGAAACTGTTCTCTCTGGAGGCAAATAAATTGTATGATACACAATGGAATTGAAAAATTACAATTTTTCAGGATTTTATGCAAAGTTTTGATGTAGATTTTGCTGATGCTTTGCTGTTGTAAATTTTAATGTTCATCTCTAATTATTAAAAAATAAAACTCCCTGTTGGGTTCTAATATTTCAAATAAAACGTTACGGTAATTTATCAAGTGCTAATATTCAAGTGTAGTGAATCTAATCTAATTCCTCCCCAAGTAGGAATGTTTACTCTGCGCTATTGTGCTCTTTTAGTAAATCGCTTTCAAGTAAAATATGCTAATTCACTAATCCGTAATTTACCAAGAATTCTTTACAACATTCAAATATACTTTGTAGTTCAGTCCCTAGCGAGTTCTTGCACATTTTATTTTATTTCGGTTGATAATCTTATTTAACTTTCAATATACATTTTCAGGTTCGAATAGCCAACCGAGAAAGAGCTCAGTTATCAAAACTGCAAAAGAGAGAGATGGGATTGGCTTCAATGTTGTTAAGCGTGGTGGTGGTATTCCTTGCTTGTAACATTCTACCCTTGGTAAACAATATCCTGGAGTCAATCTGGGAAATGGAAACTGGTCACGAGAAGTTGATCGCTTTATCAAATTTTCTGGTGGTCTTCAACTCATCAGTCAACTTCGTGATTTATTGCACCTGTGGTGAGAGATTCAGAAGGCAATTGATACGACTTTGTCAGGAGTTGTGCAGACTGAGGAATCGGAGGGGATCTATGGTCAATGGATTCTACAGAAAATCTCATTATTATCGAAGTCAGCATGGTGAGCAATGAAATACATCCCTTGGAATTAATATCGATTTTAATGTAAAATCTTCTTGGTTTTAGGGTAGAAAATAAAAGTTTGCTTTCGTTGTTTCTCTCACCCGTATATAAAATGAAAAGTAAACCAAGGCTATCTGTAGATACATAAAAGTAGAAAAGAAAGTTACCCCCGCTTAGCTTTTTTTTGCATTATCCTATCCAATGCATAACTTTTACAATAAATCTTATCTTTGGTAATTGGTTAAATTAAATGAAGCACAGTGAATGCTCTAACGTGTTAGTGTAGTACATAGACTAATGCTAAATAAAGCTTTAAAAATTCCCATTTCTAACTTTTTGTGCATTCTTTAAAACTTTTTTGTGTAAAATTTGTTCTTATTTTTTTACAAGGTTTAATTTGGTTTTTTAATATTATATTCTTTTGCATGGTGTATTTTATTTTGCATGTCCCTGTTTTGCGAGAAGCAAGGAACATAGACGTTTATCTAATTGACCTACCACCTAGAGCAAGAAGGAGACTTAGCATTATACCTAATGGTGTTGATGTCATAAGGCAACAAGGTGCTTTGAAAGAAATGGCCAAAAAGTGCATTGTAATGTAACATCTATTTATAGGTTTTTGCAATTTCTTTTTATTTAGAGCCTTGAGTTTTAGGTACTTCCGGTCAAAGTTGAATTAGTTTTGATATTATGTTTAACTTTTGTCCTTGGACAATAAACCCTGTAGTGACACAATCTGGTACACTTGGGTAGTTTTGCTTCTGGTTGAAAAAAGTAAGAAGTTTTTATTTGTACATGGACCAACTCTTTCACTTACTATGAAAAAGAACTTTTTCCGGAAGTTTCCCCTATCCCTCGATACTATGGTATTTTTCAATATTAATTCTGTCGTAATGGAATTACAGGCGGAGACTTTGAGGAAGTGAGTTTAGCTAGCATGGCTAATCATACTTGTATCACTACAAATGGTGCTGGGAATGGAAGTGTAATGGTCGATCTATCTGGGGAGAAACCAAAAAACATGAGAAGTAATCACCATAACAGAGAGAGGAACAAGACGTTACCAATGCTTCATAGTCATAACAGTCGCCCCATGAATGGACAAAATGGTAGGTCGCACGTCGATCGCAGGGTATCGTCCCCACCTGGGCCACCATAAATGACCAATGGAAGTCCCTTATCTTAATATTTGATATTTGTATACTCATTTAGAGGAAAAACCTAAACTTCGTCCTTGATAAATCCTATCGTAAAGTTCAAGATACATTGGAAATGGTATTAGATTATGGTACAATTGTACATTTCGACACGGCTCAAAATAGCACAGAGCTTTATTATTCAAAAAAGAAATGAACCTGTCTGATTTGTTTTCATTTTCAGTAGTCCCCATCGATTCTAGTCTGTTAAAATGTGTCCTAGCCCAGATGACACATTGACTTTCGAAAAACAAATTTTAAATACATAACTGACGTAATAAGCAAATATTTCATCGAATTGCAGGAATTTACTCATGCAGTCTTATTACATCAATACAAGTAGGACAGAACTTACAATCAATTGAAAATGTGCTCTCAACTACTATTATACTTATGATTATTAATTTGTCTTCTGTTTAGTGCATGATACTTTCCTATGTTTAGAAAACTATAGTTCTCAATCCGTCATAAATATTTGTACCTTAATATCGAATATAATACATCGATAGTCATAGTTTAAAAAACATCGTGAGAAATAAATAGATGTTTGTGTTTAGTAGTCAGTAAAAGCAGTTGATCTTGTGAATCCAGTAGTATCGTTAAGTTTTGGTATGAGAATTTGTATGTATTTATTGATATTTTTGTAACAAATGTATTTTTTGAAAGGAAAAATATTTCTGGTTGCAAAGAAGAATTTTCAGTTATCACTACATTTACAATTGTAAGTTAATTGTTGAATGAATAGAACGAGTTGCACGCTACCTGAGATGATAGTTAAGCTACCACTACATAAATTTATCAGATGTGTCCGTGATTGTAATTTAAAATAAAATGTTAGATCTCGTATTTAATAGATCTCCTAGTTTTAATGTAAGTTCTAGTTGTTTAGCTAATTTGAAGGTGCTATTACTGTAACACTCATTTACAATTGACCCCACTTGAAAATAGGTCAAATTTAAATTACGATGTTCGTTATAACTTAAAACTTATAGTAATTGTCTAAAAATGAAAATGTCAATGGAATGAACCTACCTAAATGTTGTATTGAATCTCAATAAACTGATATTTTACTTTTAGCCCAGATATAAAACTCTAATTTGCTTGATATGTTTCACCCTGAATCGACTGAATTATTAACTTACATACTTTATTTTGACTTTACAAAAAGGTTTTCATGCAAAAACTTTTTAATACGAAGTTTTTAATAGTTTTGAGTTTCGAAGGTTTAGAGGAAGCGAAGAGTTTGAAGCGAAACATTTCTAGAAAGTTGAGTTTTTATGCTCACATAACTTCATACATAGTTTCGGGCCTAAGGTGAAGCATTCATTTCCACTACGTTTAAAAACGCTTTTCTTTGAAAACTTTGTTATAACTGGTGAGACTAAGCCCTTGAGTTGTTTCGCATGAGTTGCTTCAACTTTTTCCCTTACTCATGAAGTACACTTCGTACGCAGTCTAGTTTCGGAATTGGATTGAAGTTAACAGATTTTTGCTTGGATTAGTTTTACAAGTATTCTGTACTCTATAAATAGAAACTTCAAGAAGGCAGTGAGTTTGGAACTTCAGGTTTATCTTAAGTGAAAAATATGAAGTTTCATGGCCAGTGAACTGGAAACATTATTTCATTTATAATCCAAAATGAAATTATTGACTAACAGAATCATACAAAAGACAACACGTAATGAAATGCAAATAGCATTGGAAGTTTTGAACGACACCCATCAAAACTTTGGACACTTGAAGTGTCCAATTAACAGTTATCGTATTATTCAACAATTATCATCACAAGTAACAGTTATTGTATTAAAATTGTTCAATTCATTTAGTCCTATTTGACTTAACGAAGGATTTTCATGAACAAAATGGTTTAAATTTTGGAGATTTTTCATGGGCTTCTATTGCTTGTAATGATAATTTGGCAATCTGTTGAATGTCTTTGGCTCGAACACAAATCCGGCATTTTTTGTGGTCAGACTTAAAGTTTAAAGCTTTATTAATTTTAAGAAATTAATACTTCGTTTCAGCATCCTAAGAGCTCATTTTAAATTTATAATGTGCGTTTTACTCATTTTTAAATAATTTTTTGTATCATGAAAAAATGCCATATCTCCTTTCCCTTGTTCAAGGAATAAAGGCTTACATGAAAACACGAACGAGTCCTTTTAAATTAAACGTGAGGAAGATTTAATGGAATTCTCGGCCCCGTGCCCCGTTTCATGAAAAATATCGAATAATTTAGGTAATACAAAGTAACGATTGAGCTTCAGTTTTTATAAGATAGTTTTTTCGCTAAAAATTATATTTTCTTAAGAAAAGTTACAATCTTACAATAGTCATAAAGGCATATAAAGTTCATTTTTATGATTGATAATAAAATTTGAATTTCATTCGTAGGCACAGGGCCAAAATAAGATCAGGAATGGTATAAATTAAAATTAATAATAGCATTATATAACAATTAATCATTATAGGTACATTGCATGCCTTTCATCACATAGAATGGCATGAAAACAGCAACTAAATTTAAAATAGAATTTCTTCTAAGTGCGTAAGCTGCTTAACTGCTTTAGAATTGTTTTTGTTCCGAGTTCTCGGAAACAGGTATGGGTATGACATTTCATTTTTGTTGCTCTATATGATTGAATTAAGCCATTTCACCTAGCGAGCCCTAGGGTTCGTACCCCCGTTTCCATCGAAGTTTGAAACTCAATCCAATCTTCTAGGATTTACATTACCTAACGGTTATTGGGCAAATGGTAAAATAGATCCCTTACCTCTGTGAATAGATCACACAGTATCTTCCAGAAATATCATTTTACTTCCAAAATTGATTTTCTTAGTCTGACCTTGATATGTAGCTAGAGCATTGAAAATATATTGACCCAATTTATTATAGTTGATCGTAGATTCTATGAAGTAAACCGTAGTTGGACGCACATTCAGTGTTACATATTGCATCATTTCATCCCTCACTTTATCTGTCTAGTATCATTAAATAGGGATTTTCATCACGGCGAGGACATTTATCTGTCCTCGTTCGTTTATAACAACGCACTATAAGAAGGTGAAAAGGCGAATGGCTTTCACATCCCATTGATTTGATTTAGTAAAGCTTATTTTTGATCGTTTAAAAAGTCAAACATCTCGTTTTTCCTAGCTTATTTCCATATAGAATAGAAATATAAAGTGTTCTAAAGTAAATGGACTTTTAATTTACAGCCATTCTAACTGCCAAGATGAATTACAAATTTTTGCTTATGTATTACTTTTCAGAGTTTTTAGTCTTTTGTATATACACAACGCACCTTCTAAGCGGTCTGCGACCCTAGATATTATTGAGTTTCTACTTCTATCTAGTCTCCAGCCTCGGACTTGTACTTCCTTAGCACATTCTTCTATGTCATTCGCAGCACATCAGTTGAATTTGCAATGAGTTTGATTTACAAGGACTGTATACACTTTTTAGTCTTGTGGCACTGGGTTATTCGGTGATTGTGAGTCACGATTTCACTATGCGTATTATTTCTGAGACTTCTTTTATTTTAGTAAACTCACGGCATCAGCATAATGACTAAAAGTTTTCCCTTCAACACTCAAGCAAAGCTGCTTATTCGAAAGAAACAAATTTTATTGGCCCATAAGATTAGCATTTAGCATGCAAAAAAGTGTCCCTTTAGATCAGTTTTTATTGAACCAGCATGTATTTGATGTTGTTCTAGGGTGCTTTTATGTCCTTCATCTAGTTACATATGGTAAATCTATTATCTAAATCAAAATATGAACATAAACAATCCTCCTAACTGGAAAGCTATTGTTGTTGTTTTCAAAGTCATACTGATTCTTTAAAAAAGAATGCATTTAAAAATGTATGCAGCTATAAAGAAAAATAGACATTCAGATTTATAAAATGTTGAAACAATTAGAATGTTTACTCGCATTTACGAACATCTTTCTCACAACATCATAACATTACATCAACCGGACCGGAAATAAGAATTTCATATCCCTTTGAAATACGTTAAGTCATTAACGGATACATATGAAACATATATTTATGCTTCTATGCAGTTGCCTGAATAAAAGTAAATAGAAATACTACCACTGAAGGCCTTTCAATGAGTTAATATAACAAAGCCTTAAAATAGATTTTCATACAAATTTATATTCGAAATTTGACAAAATTCTACTACCAATATTTGGCATTCCAACCAACGATAGAAACTCATGTTCAAATTGTCCAAATAACATATTGCAGGACTCCATACGTCTCAAAAAAAGAAGGGATAAACGCAGAAAAGATACTTAAATAGGATGTTTAGTTCTTGTATCGAATAACTGATAAAACTTTTAACTATATCATATGTCGGTGTCGGATGCTTATCCAAGAACCTTATTCATTTTGCCTTCTCTTAATATGTGGGTTGAACCACGGTCTTATATCATTCCGTATTCTGGCCTTGTTTTTTTGACGTCAATCTATTTACTGCGTTGGTTCTATTCAGTCCTATCATGCGTCTCATTTTTCTAGTCCATTCTACCCTTTGGCCTGCCGGTTTGCTCAGGATTATGAACAACAAAACAAGTGGCTCTCATTGAATGACAAGAGAAGAGCACGGAAGTCCTAACAGAAGGGAAAGAGAAAGTAGTTACTTTCATTTGTTGACTTGGTCTCAAGACTTTTGGTATCAGTCCAGAATATGGACAACAGTATACTCTTGTATTTATGTGTGTAGCATCATACAAGTTGAAAATGTTTCCATTTCCATTTCCAGATTCGGTTGTTAAGCCCTTTTCTTGAGAAACAAAAGCACTTCGTGCCAAATTTCTAATAGGATTCTGTGCAGTTGTATAATGGATAATAATAATAAGCTGGAAGATCAAAGCTTAACAGAATATATCAGCGAATTATATTTCAAATAGCTTGGACCTGTCAAATCGTATTTATACCGCTTAATACATTATTATTCCTGTATAAGTAGACTTGATTCCAACTTCCAGGAAACTAGTAATTCGTCGAACGCCAGGTCATTATTTCTAAGCATAGAAAACAATAAGTATACGAACGAGATAAAGTATTAACTACAACATTGGGATTAAATTTGTCACATAAATGATTGTAACGAGACAAGCCGTGAGTAAAAGTAATCTAGAGAACGCTTACGAAATTCATGAACTTTAGATAAGCTTTGACGGGTGAACTTACAGCTTGTGAGTCATTAGAATCTTCTATTCAAGCTCATGATGTATAGCAAAGGGTTTAAAATAATTTCTAATTCCTCTTGTTAAGTCCAAGGGAGACACTCAATGTAACTTTTTGGTAAATTCGATTTATTAAAATGTCGGGCCAAATTATTTTGAACTTAAATCCAAAAAAAATTGGTTTTCAAATATAGATGCCACATTGATCAAAATAGCGTTTCGGGCTTGAAAGAATAAAATCACTGGCATAGATTGTGACTTCGAAGCAACGATGTAGATACCTTAATACGAATAAGCTTCAAAGAGGAGATTTTTTAACTTTAACTTAATTAACTAAATCAATTAATCAATTAACTCAGAAGACGGGTTCGCCAATCATTTAATCCTTTAGATAATGTCAGCTCTATTATTTAAACTACATTTGCTTACTTCTCATTTTATTTAATATCAATAAAATTCCCGGAGTATTTGTCTTTTATTTATCTCTTATTCACGCTTCTAATCCCATTATCACAAAAACTTTCTTAGAATCGCCTTGTTCATTTCGATTAAAATAAAGCAGTACCTGTTCACTACCTGTTGCAATAATGGGAAAAAACTTAAAAGCTTACTTTATCTCAAGCTCACAGCAACTTGCTGTCTTGTTTTGTAAACGGATTTTAGATATTGCGTAAAGCAAATGCAGTGTAAGCGAAAAGTAAAAAAATCTAAAAACAAAAGTCAACTAATAAGATGTCTTTTCGAGAGTTCTTGTCCTATCCCATCGCACCACCCATCTCACCTATTGTTCTACGTCATTTCTTATCATTTAATTAAATTCATTCTCTTCAAGTCGAATAGCTTTTGTACTTTTTTTGGATTAAGAAATCCCAAGGAAAGTTTTCCTTTTTTGCCAAACGAGTTTTCATTGTATACTTTATGAAGTGATGATTGCAAAGAAGAGTAAAAGATAACTGAATTTCTTTCTAGTTCTTGTCTTCAACAAGCTATACAACGCATTACTTCACATCCTGTCCCAACTCAAATTCTCAGAGGAAGGTTACTTTTAAAGTGATTTTCATACAATGAATAAATTTTAGATGAAAAAATAAATTATGAATAAATGTATAGCGTAGATTCACGTTTTATGACGATGTAGAGATAATGAAACAGTTTTTGCACTCATAGTCATAGTACACATGCAAAATTACAATATTATCTTTCTAACCAGTTGAACTTGTGCGTTACATTTTGATATCCATAGAAAATCATGAGTTATATTCTCAATCAGATTCATCTTCATGAATAAGGAATAAATGGTAAGGATATGAGTGCGACATTGATGAAGAGAGTTTTTATAAAAAGATTACGAAAAATGAAATGGATAATTTTGTACGTGAGAAGAGTATATAGAGACGTTTTTTATCTCTTCAATGGATCCACTGCGCTTCAAAGAGTAGAGTTCCTTTCTTTTTGGTTAAGATTCATTGACATTCAAGGACTCTCCGGCTTTACACTGTAATGTGTCCGGTGAACTACTCATTCCTACATAAAGTATAAGCCTGGAGATGCAATACTGCACTCTCGTAATAAAAAGTAAGAGAAGAAGAAGACCCCAGTTACTTTCTTCAAAACCTCTTGAATAAGAATAATAAGGAACTTGATGAAAGCCGGCTTAGTATTATAAGGAATTTTATTAAGTCTTGCTTCTTTTATCAAAATTTTGTTAAAAAGAGTTAGATATGGAAGTTTTATTGGAGTCGTTTAAAGGCGAAGCCTCGTGAGGCCATGAATTTTAAAATTATATATTGTATAAATGATTTAAAAAACGTGTATCACTTAGTTGGAATTAAAAATGAAAAGAATCTAAGGAAAATTGTAAATGTTTCTCTAATTTACTAGGTGAAGGATTTTTCCTTTGTATATGTCTTTGGAATGTAGGTATATGATTCTGAAAGCTTTTAACTTTTATTTTTAGAAGATTAAGAGACCTCCAAAAAATTAAGCTCTTTGTCTCTTGTGAATCTTAAATTATCTTAGAGCATTTCCCTGATGTAGGTAGTGAAAAGTTGGTTTCATCATTAGCTCAAGAATTCGTGTGGTCAGAAGAAATACGAGAACAGTGAGGTTTGTGGTTAGTCAACTTCCACTCTAAATCATTGTTTTGTGATGTACAAATACTAGTATATTAAGGTTGTTGTTGGGCATATAAAGCTTTTTATGTTTCTTATGTATGTAGAGCAGTAGAGCATTGATTCAATCCATATGTTTTCCATCTTAATGTAACTTGGGGTAGTTTTTTACTAACTTATTTAACTGTATTCCTGTGGACATAGCTTGTTTCCTTGTACCTACTATTTTCTGTCTTGTATGGGAAATTGGAAAGTCTAATCCCTCAAAATGAAAAGTTTGTCTTCTTTTTCTTTTAATTTGATGAAGTTTACAGTTAATACCCTTAAACAACAGGCACTGATTCCTTCACAGGCTCAACGTAAAGGGGCTTTGCAGCAAATAATCCTTCCTTTTTTCTGAAGAAATCTCAGCACGAACTTCTACTTTAAGAGATTTCTAAGTAAAAGAATTAAAAGATGCAACCGTGGACCAGACTTGTGGTGGTATAGGTGAGAGAAATCCATTGGCTAAAGTGGTGGTTGTGATGCTGGATGAAAAGAGATTCACAACAATATATACAAACATATGTTGGATATCTTGTGACATCCTATTGTAACTAACTAAATAGGCATAAAATTCTCTCAAGTTTTGCAAAAAAAACTCTATTCTTCCAGATATCCCGTTTTTTTCCTTAATAAGACATTTTCACGCTTCAGATCAGTCAAGTGCTGAAGTTAGAAATCACCTATGTAACTTTTTTCACAAAAACCTCAATGTCTTTCTAACAAATAAATGCTCAAAGAAGGGGCCAATTGTGTGAACCCGGCCTATAATGTAAAGGTAAGTGAATGAAAAAAAAGGTTTTGTGTATACGTTAGAATTGCAATGTGCATTGTGATTCCATACGACTATGTATGTGAACAAGTAAAGTATATTGCCCTGTACTTGGGCTGAGTTACAATGATTGGATAAAACTAGTAGTAGCTTTATCTAATGTTGTTCAAAGAGAAAGGGTCCATAATTGAAAAGCTTTCTTTGTCAGTAGGATCTTCTGTGTCCAACATAAGAAAGAAAGAGCCAGCAGCAGCAGAGAAAATCCATGCCAATTTTGGGGGACAAAGGATCTTGGGATTTTTAAAGAGAAGAATCAGAACTTGATAAATCGATGAAGTGTGTAGGCAGTGTTGATAGTAAGTGGCAGTAGATATTATGTGAAGGAAAAAGCTATCTGATTTTTCATATCCGACAATAATATGTTGTATGTGGAATGGTGGCAGGGAACTTTTACTCTTGGACGAACTCAAATGCATAGATACGAATGAACTTTTGAGGATATTGGCTGACAACCGAAGTATCATACAGTCAATCTAGAATATCATTAAAGTATATTTTGATGCTTTCCCACTATTACTTTGTGATAGAGATTTCGATTACATTTGAAACACCACAAAAGCTTTTTGTCACTCTTGGTACATCATCCATGCATATGGGATTGAATATTGTTGTCCTTCAGATGTAGATCAGATTTTGAGTTGTAGGTAGACATAAGAGATGTCATTTTGTTTGAGTGAATGTACTATCAAGCGTGAAAGAAAGCTTTTAAATTAATTCGAGAGATGTAATACTTCACGAGTGGAGAAATATTAAAGAATTCTAAATATACTATTTCACAGGGTAAAAAGAAAATTACTAATAAGATGTCTTCTGCTTTCACTTCATTTCATGATTTAACATTTGGGTACACTTATCACTAGTACTACTAGTATTACATGATGAGTTTGTATTAATGCCAATCCCAGGTACTTATTATCTATAGCAGTCAAATGAAACACAACGTCTGGTCTATATCACTCTTTTAAAAACATTGAACTTCTAATACTACCTAACAGAAAGTACATTTACAACTACTGTCTCTTGAAAAAACTAAAGGCTTTTAGCAAAGTTAAGACAAAAGTAAATACCAAAAAGAAGCAGACGTGATTTTTAAATTATTTCATCAGTCAAATAAATTAATTTCATAGAAGACCTTTGTTTGTTAGGATTGAAATCCACTTTTCTGTCACTTCACCCTTGTCTGAAAGTGGATATCAAATAGACAATTCTAGTTTAATCTAGATTGTACTGGAAGGAAACTTGTGCCTTGGTATAAATCAATGTAAAAGCTTGATATAATCAAAACTGACTATGAGTGTTATACGAACAAATGGGGTGTTCGCCATCTTGCTATGTGCATCCTTCGGAAATTAGAATCACACGATAACATATTATTCTTCTAAGATCTCTTGGGTCTTGATTAAAACAACTTTAATATGCAAAATCCGAACTCAAAGGAAGCGTTCTTCTAATCTAAGAAAGGATTCTATAAGAACATTGAAGAAACTTCTTGCCAACATATGTAAGATTTAAGATCAGGTGGAACAAAAGTTTTGTGGGATTCGAGTGAATTTATGGCTTATGGTTTCTTGGGTTTCTTGATAAACTGTACCTGTATACCATTCAAAGCATTACACCCTGTGAAGAACTAAATATATTTATGTAAACCTGCTATGATTCTGATTATGAATCTTATACAAAGGTCACACACAAGCTCGAATCAATGCGTCCCTTTTTCGTTGTAAATGTAATTAAATCTCTGAGTCTTAGAAGAAGCCATGTATCCTTGATCAACCATTGAGAATAAATGAAGACCTGCAAGTTTAGTGACTTTGGAATTGACTAGTCTAGCACCCAGCATGTATGTCTAATCTAAAGTCAATCATTCAGAACCGTCTTGTCCCTGGGTCACTTCTTTATTGAGAGTTCTTTTATGCTTCAATACTTCAACTTGTTTTTGAATGAATACCCTCTGATTACTTTGTACCGACTTATTAGCTTTATCGCCATGTGCATAATAGTTACATAGCCAAATGCCTTTTTGAGTTTGGGGCCTATTACCTATATAGATTAGATATTTTGGAGTATGTCTTTAATGATGTGATGAATTTGTTATCTTATATTAAATTAATATACAAAATTTCTCATATTGGTACATATTACCCAAAATTCAGAACAACAAAAAGGGTTTCAGAGCATACAGCTTTGTACCTCTTTTTCGGTCATTAAATTTCAATAACAAATATTAATAAATTCTTTCTATACAAGAAAGGAAATTTAATCAAAATGCTCAAAAGTCTCATCCCTTTTGGAGTAAGAGGTTTGAATTAAATACTCGGTAAGTAAAGAATATTTATAAGGGGGTGAAAGTAGAAGCAATAATATTAGATACCACAGTACTTTCACTCTTTTTATGACGTTAGCGCTTTCTATTTGGAGAAAGCTCAAACCTCTGTAGCCGAGTCCTCCACTAGTTGGTGATAGCTAGTTAGGTCATATACTTCCTCTCCGTCTCCCGTTTTAAAGAACCTCGAAGACATTGTAATTAAGTGTATGCAAACTTCATATTTTAAATATGAATAGAAAATAGAATTAAGTATTAATGCTGTGCAATTCATAGACATAAGAACTGTGGTTGTAATTAA
Source organism: Isotoma viridis (assembly GCA_034696425.1). Lineage (NCBI taxonomy): Eukaryota > Metazoa > Arthropoda > Collembola > Entomobryomorpha > Isotomidae > Isotoma > Isotoma viridis. The sequence goes on from JAQGAA010000050.1 coordinate 25,932, forward strand.
TAAATCCCTGACTAGCATATCGTAGCATCAGCCACACAGGATTCATACTACAGAATTCGTATGATCGTAATTGCATTAAATTTCCATGGACATGAATATCGGAGACTTCGATCAAACTTTGCTTTTTCTATCAAAATGTCAAATACATACATAAACCGTGATTTTGAAGGGGCTTTATTTTATAAAAAAAGCTATTGTTTTCAATACTATATCATTTATTGATGTGTAGGGTCAGCTCATAAGTGAAAGTTCTTTTAACACATATAATAATTTGGAGCTGGAGTTGATGACAAAAACTAACTAGCCAAAAATGGATGGAGATTCTTGGCATATTGATCGCACATCCGCTGCTTACAATTCAAAATCTGGTTATGAACCTCCAAGGTAAATTTCGCAAGATAGCTATGAAAAATCTTCCTTCATAAAATTTCTTACGCTGGTTCTAAAAAATTCTGTTTTTTTTTGTAATTAGAATAACGAAAGACTTTTTGAAGAAGCATTGCAAGCAAATGAAATTGTACACAACCCCATACTTGAATGATGTGCTCTACCTTCATTTCAAAGGTATGTAAGTAATGTTTAATATTGCAAAATCATTTAATGTAAAAAATAAAATAAGTTAATGAATCAACACTTTTAAACATTTTAAGGGTTTTCGAAAATTGAAAACTTAGAAGAGTACACAGGGCTTCGTTCTTTGTGGTTGGAATCAAACGGCATTCGACAAATTGAAAACTTAGATAATCAAACCGAATTACGTTGCCTTTACTTACACCAAAATCTACTGAAAAAGATTGAGAACCTTGAAACGCTTGTTTTACTGGACACCCTAAACTTAAGTTGTAACAGCATTTCAACAATCGAGAACCTCTGTAATTACACACATTTTTATAATTTACAATTGAAAATTGTGTAAGTCGAAAACGCATTAATAAATTTAATCTTGCACAGCCTGTCTCCCGAAGCTCAATACTCTACAAATGACTCACAATTACCTTACTGCCGTAGAGGATATTGCCCATCTCAAGGATTGCGATTATTTGTCAGTACTCGATTTGTCTCATAATCGGTTAAATGATCCTGGTGTTATGGAGGTAAACAGTAAATGGGAAACTATTTTAATGTATGATTTCAATAACCGGAAGTAGATAACCGTGGGTAATGTTGATGCATAGGTCTTCAAGGCGATGAAAAATTTACACGTATTGAATCTTATGGGTAATCCCTGTATCAGGAACATAGAAAACTATAGGAGGAATATGATTGTTGGATGTGTAAGTAGATATAAATTCATATTAAAAATACCATACAATAATGTAGTTTTAATTTGGAAATTTTCTTTTTTACAGAAATTAATGACTTACCTAGATGATCGACCAGTGTTTGATAAGGAAAGAGCTTGCTGTGAGGCTTGGTAAAGAACAAGTTATGTATCAATATATGCCTATAAAAAGTAAGAATTTAGAGCAATTATTAACTCTGATTGTGGTTTTAATTTTAGGGCAATAGGCGGAAGAGAAGCTGAAAAGGAAGAACGGGAAAGATGGGTTCAGAAAGAACAGCAAAAGATAAAGGACAGTGTGAATGGTATGAGATTAGAATAAAAATCGAAAAATAACCCTTTAAAAAAGTTGGGTTATTATGTCTACAAGATTAAGGGGATTTCATTCTAATACAATATTTAAATGTTTTAGCAATCATTGGCCTGCGAAATCGTGCTCTTGCAGACAAAGAAAAAAGAGAAAGACAAGCTATTGCTGAAGATTTAGAAGAGACTAATACCAAAAATCAAGAAAATGAATTAGTATCTGCCGACCTTCTCCTAGAAAATTCTTCAGAAGAGATTGTGATAATACGAGAAATACTAGATGAGATTATTAACAAAGTAACTCCTCCAGACATTTTTGTTAAGCAAAATGAATTCTTAGATGAACCTATTGATGAAAATGATACAGAAAGTGACAAAACATCCGTCACTGAAGTCAGTGAATCTGAGAGCATTATGAATGAAGATGACTTCGAAGGAGTGGAAAACACAACAATATGCAATAATTCTGAAGATGTAAATCCAATTGATAAAGCTGACCCAGATGTGAACGTTCAGAATTGTAGCAGTATGTCCGCTGATCTTGAAGTTCCTATGACAATTGAACTTTTAACTAGCAAGGAATGCCCTAAGGAAGGAAACGATTGTACCGAGCAAGGTATCATTGAGTGTGAGCCTTCAATCGGTCTTATGGAAGAACTATTAGCCACATTGGAAGCTACATACGACAAAGTTGAAAAAGACGCTAAAGCCAGAATGGAATTATCACCGGATAGACTTGAAGACCCCGAAACACGGCAAGAAGAAGACGTTGAAACTATAATTAATAATTTTTCAGAACTCAACATTTCAGAAGAAGCTCTTGACTCAATCCCCAAACGATCCGAGATATCTCTAGAAAATGGAGCTGATTTGAAGGCATTGTTTTCTCGAGGCGCTAGTCTTCTTGGAATTGACAATATTTGGGATAGAAGTGATCCTGTGGAAGACTCTGACAACTCACTCTGTATTATTAACAATATGCACGATACCACTCCTGAATTTGATTGTTGCAAAGAATTGAGTAAAATTGATTCAGAGATTGAATTACAACTACAAGAGGTTGAACAAGAGCAACTTGATTCGAAAGCGTGTCTCCAAAACTTCGAAAAAGTCATGGCTGAGTATGACCAATTTGTCCATCAGCTCTTAGGAAATACAGATGAAACGGATGAGCCTGAAGCAGGAGCTGCCGGGGATTGTGAACTGATAACTATCGAAATGCTTGAACGAGAAAAGAATAAAACTTTGGAATTGCAAGCAAAATTTAACAAGATTTGTCAATTCGAAGACGAATGTCTGAATCAGTTTACAGATCAAGATATGAAGGATTCCCTTCAAGAGAAGTTTACAAAGGTTAGAGAGCTTCAAGAACAAGAAAAGGAGCAAATGGCAGATTTCCGTAGCCAAATAAAAGAACATTTCGATTTAGAGACGAGATTAGACAACTTAAGCAAATTGGAAGAAGATGTGTACAAAATGGACAAAGATGTTAAAGCAATGTCTTTACTTTTAAAGCACGAAATTTGCTCAGCTTTTCCTGAACTTGAAGATAAACTTCCTCCCTTGGCTATTGATAACACCCATAGCTTAAAGGAAAGCAGCAGTCCACCACAAACAGATAGTGGGGATGCATTAGGGGATGCATTAGCCATCACACAGTCGGTATCAAAAGCTACCACCGATTACGTCAAGTTGCCACCAATTGGTAATAATAATTTTTAATTCTTCATCCCAACCAGACCTAACCCAGCAATTAAGATAATCTTGTAGTTATAAACTTTAGCGATACAAACAATTGTATACACCTGGACCTGGGTTTAGGAAACCCTAACTTTGGAAGCCTTCCGTTTGTTATTTTCATTTTCATGCTTGTTTTTTTTAGATGACATATCAAAAAAAGTTGAACTGTCAAACTTCGAACGTGAACCGATGGACACTGAAGGTCGGAAATGGGATAGTGACTGGAGCATTCGTGACATCAAAGAGTCTACCATCTCCACGGAATCTTTGGAGGTGGCTGAGCAAACAATCGAGGAAAAAAATGACCCCAGTACTACTACTCCACATAATGTTGTTGAAAAAAATTAGAATCAGGTTTGTGTTTTGGATTTTAGACCCTGACTTTTCTAGTAACAATAACAAGCACGTATTGACGTAAACACTTTATTATTTTAATGTTTCAGGAGTCTGCATCAAAGCAAGGTTAAACTACAAACTTCAAAAGTCAACAGTACGAATTTTTTCTTATTATTAAATAAAAGTTGTCCAATCATAAATTATAACCACAAGAAGTAATTGACATTAGTGTGTTATTACGAATTTCTACCAGCAATTTGCATACGTGTAAAAACAAACTGAAAACTCATTTGTAATACACTTAATTTACGAAAATATACAATACATAACTAAGGACTTTGTTGCTGTTTGCATGCACTGTAGAAATAAATAATTTTCCATACTCAGTAATATGGAAGTGAAGCGTATAATTACGATTACATACGAATTACAATTGTGTATTCATTGCACAGTTTCAAAATGAAAGAAATCTAATCGAAATTATCAAGAAAAACGTCCCCTATGCCCAAATACTCTTTCGCTAATTATTACTAATCAAGCAGTATAACCTCACGAACAGTTAATATTTTCCACAATTCCAGAAACTAGAAACTTGTTCAGGTGAGCCGTGGGCATGTTAAAAAGAAGATCTATTATCCATAATATGCCTGGGAATTCCAGATTGTCTAAAGGTGTAGAAAATCAAGATCTATTGTAACTAAGTCGTAACTCTAGGCTAGGTTTAGATGCGATTGTGCTATAACTATAAGGTACAAAATTAAAGTACCTTAGTAATTTTTAATCTTGTCTTGGGATATTCCTTGTTTCTTTTCCCATGCATACGTACAATATTAAGGTTATGACTTCACCTGCCTCAAACTACAAGTAGGTAGCCTTTAACCTGTAATATGCAAGCGTGTAATTTAACCGGTTTCCTTACTATCGTCATTTGATTTGGGTACTACATAAGTAGTTACACATGTACATGGGTTCTCATTTACATATGAGATTGAGATTTTAAATATTCTATTTTTTCCTCAAAAGCCCATTGTCTACAACCAGAAGCTATGGGCACGATAAGTAGAATTTGGTTATAAAATTCAATAGCATTAGTGAATCTAAATCTAAAGTAGTTACATTTTCAATCTTCCTCGTGCATGCAGAATAAAACAATAATAACGTATGGATTGGGGTTTCATTAAGTTTCTACTGTTGTAATTGTCTTTGTAAGTAACTTACAAAAATAAATTAGTCTGTTTTTTTCTTGCTCACTGTTCATATGAAATCCCAACAAAGTAATTGTTATTAACTCTAACCACATACAATATGCATATTGGGAGTTTATTTAGTTGTCTGTCAGTCCCTTTGGTTATTCTTCCTTTCAGTTCCTCATCCTTTTGCGTTAACTTTTGTAATGGACAATGCGTGTAAGAGACCTTTCTTAGAACTTAACATTCAGACTAGATTTCATTGTCAGGGAGAGAGGAACTTGAACAATAGTTATATTTCCCAATCTCTTTGAAAAATGGAATCATCCCTTGAGTATTTTGGAAATACGCTTTTAAAAGTCTCTGCGGATAATATTTCTGAAGGTATATACGATGATATAATGGACATTTTATCAGACGTAACTAATGATACAGGTTCTAATAATGTCCCTTCAGTTAGCATATTGGAACAAGATCTTGATCCAGACGCAGAGTTTCTGAGATTTTTATTATTAGGGGTAGGAATTTGTACAATTTGTGCTTTAGGAATTGTTGGAAACATTTTAAGTATAATAGTTTTATCTAATCATCGAATGAGAAGTTCAATAAGTTGTTTATTACTTGGATTATCAGTCTGTGACTTGGTTATCTTGTTAAACTCAGCACTTTTTATCGGCCTCCCACAAATTATGTTGTACTATAAAAAAGTTATTCAAAACGACAAAACGGATTCCGGACTAAAGCCAAATATAGTCGGATATTTAATGCCATTGATATTAAATGCGGGTATGACAGGTAAGGGGTTGGAGTAGTATTTTTTTAGATTAAGGAATCTTTATTGATTAACCAAATTAATTGGTTAAAAAACTCAACGACTATTTATATTACAGCTCTCACAGGCAGCGTATATTTCACAATCGCTGTGACATTGGAAAGATATTTTGCTGTGTGTCAACCCTTCTTAGCTCGAAGGATATGCACATGGAACAGAGCGTCCCTTTTCGCATTAGGGATTTTTGTTTTATCCAGTATATACAATCTTCCTAGATTTTTCGAATTGAAATGCAGCTATGAGACGATTATTTTACCAGATAATTCCACCTACGAAGGATGCCGTGTAGTCCCCACCGAATTGAAAAATAATCCATCTTATGATTTATATTACGTCCATATTTTATTTATATTGATGCATTATTGCATTCCAACTTGTAGTTTAATTGTGATAAACGGGCTGATTTATTACAAAGTGAGACAACCACTAATATTCAATATAGCTAAAACAATATGACATTGACTTTAGTTTTTTTAAGGTTTTTTAACCGTTAACTTTTTTGAATTTCAGATAAGAGAAGCTAACAAAAACCGAAAAATTTTATCTGCCTCTGAGTCAAAAGAAAATTCACTAGCATACATGTTATTTCTAGTGGTTGCTATATTTATTGCATGCAACACATTGTTACCAATACATGCTTTGGTGAAACTCATAGCCCATACAGACACCCCTCCGGAGTTCCAAGTTGTGAAAGTCTTTCTGCTTATCCTAAATTCATCAGTAAACTTTACAATTTATTGTACATATGGAGGAAAGTTTCGGGAAGTTTTTTTAGATTTACTACCCTTGTCTTGTTGTAAAAAGTTAAATAGACCCCGACAGGGATCAGATCTCAGTACTAGTAAGAGTAAAACAAACTTTCATTCATATTGAAGACAACTTGTACACTCCACATGTGTAATTAATGCATATTGTTTTCATTTGCATAGGTTCCCGAAAGTCCGAATTGGGATCGTTTTACCTACAGAAGATGTCAAAAGCGTCTGTAAAGACCATTATAGAAGAAGTATAGACACTCTTTTGCGGTACCCACCATTGTTGTCATGACTTTCAAATGTCATATGTGTTCCCTTGCTTATAACTTATAACCAAAGAAGATGAATTTTTGCAAGCTGCAAAAAATAGTTGATATTAAAGCCTATAAAGTACTGAAATTGTCCAGCCGAAACCCCCATCTTAAAAGTTACATTGAACAGTAACAGAACCCTTGCTTCATCAAGAGATTTGAGTTCAAATACGTAAGTTATAAAATTCCTGAATGTAAGCATAATTATAGAAGTGTTACCCAAACTCATTTTGATACCTTTTACATACAGAGGGTAGTAAATAAACTACGCCAACAGCCTGTAAATGGCACTTCCAAGTTACTCAGATTTGGGAAAAAATTGCAAGGACCTTTTCAGCAAAGGATATCATTTCAATAAATTGAATGTATCCACTAAGCAAAGAACCTGCCATGGGATTGAGATCAATACAAACATCAACCACTCACTTGAAGAGAAAAAAAATATTCTTGCAGATATACAGTCAAAGTACAACTGGCCTTCATATGGAATAGGGTGTGTGACTAAATGGAACTTGGAAGATATTTGCTCAAAGGAAGTGACATGTCAAGACTACTTGGCCCGCGGATTAAAGGTCGGAATGGAAATGCGTTGCAATGTGAGAACTGGGACAAAAGGGGGTGTATTAATGGGACAGTACAAAGTTGACAATGCCACCGTTGATTTATCAGTTGAAGGAGGAGACGAGTCAAATCTTCTTGTTAATTCTTCAATTGTTGGAGGCTTCAAAAGTAAGCATTATAATAGTTAACTATTTTAAGCTAATTCGTAGAAAACTGTGGTATACAAAATATGAATGAATTTCTTTGACTTGCAGATTTCTTGTTAGGATATCAAATGGGTTACGACACGAATGACGGAGTCTTAAACAAAAATAACTTAATTTTTGGATATCTTGGAACTGGATTTTCTTCCATGATCAACCTCGATAACATGGAAAACGTATCTGCCAGCTACTACCAACAAGTTGATGGTAAACTAGAAACTGGAATAATTGGAACGGTGAAAGGAGAAGCAGGTCCTGAAATTGCAATCGCAACAAAGTATGAACTTGACCCAAGCGGAGTAGCTCTTCGAGCCAAAGTGGATAACAGAAGCATGCTTGGAATAGGGGCTCAGGTCAAAATTGCGGATGGGGTAACTCTTTTTCTATCTGGAAATATTGACATCAAAAACTTCAAAGCAGGAGGACATCAAGCTGGGATTGGGTTGGAATTTCAATAGCAAACAAGTTTCGATTTGATTCAAAGCAATGCGATTCTTTACAAAATTCAAAGTACAAATTATCATTTAAAGTAACTTAATCGTAATTTGAGCTTCATGTCTGAATCATTTATGAACTAAACAGTATAGTAATAGTGGTACAGTATTGCCACGACAAAAAACTGTAATATCTAAATTTTTGTTATAATGTACAAAGAGTACTCCACTCTAATAAATACTGGTGGAATTAATTTTTACTAAATGACTTTCTCCAGCCTTATTGACTAGTGTCTTACTTTCTCTATTTCCGCTACTTCCCATACTTCAAATTTTCAATGGCATACACAATAAATGAAATAAAATAATAAATTATTGTACAAAACTGAACAATAATCTAAATCACATTGCACATTGACTTTTCTATTAACAACTAATCATATAAACATGGAAAATGCATTTAGATACAGTTTTAAAAGGAATCTACGCAGGCCAAAAAGGTTAACAAGAGAGAAACCTAAACATATAAAAAAGGGAGACCGCACCCAGAGGCAGAAGGGACGAGCTGAAAAAAATCTATAAAACCCTAGCAGCAGCAGTGTACATACATAGCATATAAAAAGTATCGTAGACTCTGGAGTCACTGGAGTAACTAGGATAAAGTGCATCTACTCAATATATTAGAGGCATTGAGTGTGTTTTATATTATTCTTAAAAATCTTATGAATAGACTCTCTGCAAGCTGGAAGTTAAATAAAGGTTGGCTCTTTTAGGTTTATACAGAATTTCACAGGATATACAAGGAGGGAAAGTCCATTCACTATTTCGGTTCCTGCTCAAGCTTCTCGCAGTAGAATTTCACAGAAAGACAAGAAGGTTTCAGTATTGAGAGTTGAGGCTAGTTGATAATATGTTAGTTTCCTGAGGCAGTAGTTGGTTATCCGAAAGAAGATCCGAAACCGAAGGTGGAATTGAAAGAAGTTTTGTTAAAACCACAATTATCGAGTCTTCACTCTGTTCGGTCAGCGCGAAAGTTGGCTAGTGTTTACAATAAACCTTTAAGTTAAAGGTAGGATGTCAAATATACATGTGCAACTTTATTAAGGTCTTTAATTAATTGTTGCGAGATGACAGGTTGAGATGAAATCAGGGTGTTTTGTTATGGGGTTTAATTGGGATTTCAGATGAAATGGTAATTTAGATTGCCATCAAGATAAGGAGAGATAATGTATAAGGAGATAAGTACTTGTGGCGGCGATTTGCCTTTGTCGATAAGATAAACGATGGGGATGATGAAAATTAATTGAGGGTTGTCTATTCTAGTTGGGAGAATCATAATGGACTCTCAGCAAAATCACGAGCAAGGGATTGTTGGAGATGTCGGTGGGATTGATGGTAGCGGTGGCGGAAGCGTTCAGTCTACTAGTAATAGTGCGGATGGGAGTCAGATGAGCCAGATGTACAATTTTGTTAGTGAGGCAATGTCACCGTCAACAATTAGCATGTCAAGCTCTGTCTCATCGGCTGCTAACAGGGGTAGATCGAAAGTCTGGAATGAATTTCAAGTTACTCAGGAAGGGAAAAAGGCAATGACGATATTTAGAATTTAATTTAATTATCTAAACTTTAATTTCGAGAACCTGGATATGATAATATGGCTTATTGAATGGGTAACGGAATGATAAACCTGTATTTGAATTCTTTAGGTGACATGTCGCCAATGTGGAGACTCCTTGTCATACTCACACTCTCATAGCACCTCTTCGATGCTGAAACATTTGAAGCGAAAGCACAACATGGATCTTTATCCGCATGTTGTAGATGACGATAGTTCGAAGCAAAATTCTCAAGTGAAATCATTGGATAAAGCGTCAAAGAAATCGGTGAAAGCAAAGAAAGTACCTCAGGGTAGGTTAAATTTAATGCCAATGTAAAGTTGCATTACTTAAATTTTTCAACAATTCTACAACTGAGGATTTTGACTATTTTCAGTAATAGAGACACCACAACAAATTCAAGAGGAAGAGTATGTTCCTCAGCCAGAGCCTTCGATACAACACGATCCGTTAATGTTTGCGGATGCATGTGTCAGAATGAGATGGGCAGATCATTCGGACACATTTCTGAAAACTTTCTCTGTTATGTATAATGATGAATCATATACTGATTGCACCCTGGTGGCAGAAAAACAGTTTTTCAAGGGCCACCGAGTTATTTTATCTTCCGCTTCGGAGTTATTTGATGAAATGTTCAAAACGACTCAACCTGGCCAGCATCCACTTATATTTCTAAAGGATGTGAAAGCAATGGAGCTACGAATCTTGTTGGATTTTATTTACAAGGGGGAAGTAGCTATTCCTCCAAGTCTGATTCCTGGATTGGTGAAGGTTGGAGGAGACTTGAAGGTCAAAGGTTAGATGCACACCAGACTTGCATGCTGTCTAACTTATCGGCGAATTTGTTTCAAGGTTTTTTTTAAATTTAAAACGTTTAAACATATATAGGTCTCTCGGATTTTGTTTGGAATGAACAGTTGGCATCTACCATATTCCAAGGGTATCAGACCAGTAAGTTTTGCTATTTTCTGATTTATTTCGTTAAAAAAGTCTCAATATATAACATATATAGTAACAATGTATTTTATATAATATTCTAAAGTGGATAACCGTCAACAACCTCAACAACAACAACATCATCAACCTCAACAACTCCTTCAGCCACAGACTTCAACCATGCAAAACAATTTGATTCAGAACTACACAAGTACTATTCCAAATACAAGTACAACGACCGTAACCGGGAAGTTATTAACTCCCTTAAGGACAACACCTAGCATGACACAAGCAACAACTACAGGACCGTCCACCTCAACATTTACCTATGTACCAGATAAGCCTTGCATCTCAACAGCAACTCCAACTTCCTCTGGTGGTACTCGGACATATGCTCGGGTGTTGTCTAACGTCCGAGCAGTTAACGTTCTTCCAACTCAGACCATGGGGGTCAACCTTGGTGATGGTTCGGCATTATTGAATCAAGGTAGTTCGGGATTTAAAAGGATACGACTCATTTCAGCAGCCTCGCTTCCTACAACAACAAAAGGTTGCGGAATGCCTGGAGTTTCGAGATTTGATGGAACTTTGTCTGATATAGGTAATTCAATGACATCACAAAAATCTTGCATTAAATAATTATCATGTTTTTGATCTTCAGGAATGGAATGTGACACATCCCCAGAGACGGTGTTGATGGTCACAAACCAAGGAGAAACCGTTCTCTCAACATCACAAGGAGGTGTCACTGTAATGACTCCAAATACATTGTCATTGCCAATGGGAGTCACAGTAAAAGACGAAAGATGCATTGATTCTCATGAAGCTCATCAACTCCAAACTGATCACATGAATTCCCATCCCATTACCATATTGTCCAGCTCTGGAGGCTCTAATAATCAAGAAGACATGCAAGAAGTTGTCTACTCTATCACAGAGGTTTCTGACGGGGGGCACGAAGTATAAAATCATTATTAGCTTATCTCTCATTCTGCATAATTGATAGTACAAATTAATTTTAATATTTCATCATCTATTTGAATTTTTAATCGTAATTTAGGTATTGATGACAAGCGCAGGAGAAACTATGGATCCACAATCGATTGTGGTATATGGCACACATCAACCAATGTCGATTTCTG